>JAODAL010026628.1:0-56397 GCA_025379985.1 Phyllomedusa bahiana | reverse complement strand
AAACACGATTTCACCCCTTGGGGCCTGCACTTTTCACATATTGATGGCGTATCCTACTAATATGTCATCAATGTGTGAAATGGGACAACCCCTTCAAGTAGGGTAGAGGGACATTTGGGGCGACATGTATGTACAGGGCTGCGCCAGAAGTATGGCATCTTTTCAGCCTGAAAACTGCCGGAGCCCTGTTCACTATATTTTTAATGAGGAGCACTCCAATATTAGGCGAGTTACAAAGCGCCCCCGTACACAATGCGCCTGAGATCAGGGGGTGCTGGAGGTGTGTCACACCACAACTGTATAAAGCTACACATGTATGACTTTTGAACGGCAAATCCAGGCACATTACTGCTGGAACAGGTAGACCACCTAGTTTCACCTGAGCTAGAAATGTCGCTTTGTATCTAGAAAGCGCTAAATCTATGACCCGCGGTAGAACAGGTTCACAATTCATTCTACGCTACTATTGCGTGGAAAAAAATGGAGCCTGGGCGCCAAAAATCATACATGTCACCCTTGGTCTCCTCCCAAGCTCCAGAGCTGGGTGTGACTGTACCCTCTGTACCCCCTATCAGTTTGCACCTGCACAGTCCAATCATTATTAGGATTATGCATAAAAAAATGCTAAACTAAATTACAAACAGCAGACTAACGTAACTAAACAGTACGGTACTAGCAGGTGATCACAGTGGGTGGTTCTGATGATAGTAAAGAAATTAAAAATACATTACCTTTTGGCAATTAGCTTGTATGTTTCTTTGATTAAGCAGTTGGATATAAAAATACTAAATTGCCCATAAAATGACACAATGCATGTAATAATTATATCTTATGTGAAAAGGTAAAGAAAGAAAATAATGTAGTCTTTCTGAGCCTACAGTCTGCTGTTTCTACTAAGGCTCGTTCAGGGGGGAACATGTAATTATTTTATTAGAATTGCAATATATAATCCTCCTGCATTTAGTTAATGACTGCAGCAATTAAATCTTGTCCATTACATTCAAGGAAGTGAATGTGTAAGAGAGAGCAATGACTACGTGCTCAGTATCATTAATAAAAATGGATCTTGTGTACCATAAATACACACATTTCTTTGCCCTAAATCATTGTGACCTATTTCACCCTTCATGAAGTGGGCTGTGAGGTACTCACAGGGTTCTAATGAGCAAATGTGCTGAAAGAGTATCATTTGAGCATCTACTTGACAGGTTAATATCTGAATACTTTATGTTTACAGTAGAGTAGGCTGCAACCGGTGGTGAAGCAAAGTGAGGTGCGGGGAAGGGGGAATCCACCTCGGGCGGCATACTCGCCAACTCTCCCTGACCCCCAGAAAACTTAGGGGGGTCTCCCAAGTCTCCCGTGCCATCTGGACAGTGCAGGCTAAGGGTCAGCTAAGCTCTCGGTGCAGTGGCTAGGAATGAGGCTAGTCATTAAACCCCCTAGATGCCATAATCACTAGCATCTGTGCATCCAGATGGTTGACAGAGGGAGGGGGCTCCCTTTGTCACCCATGGTATTATTATTATTAATTTTAGATCACTTTTGGTTCCAGGGCACTGTACATTCGAGGTGATTACATAAATAACATTGGTCAAACAAATACAAAGTGACAATAAGTAACTAACAACTGGTACAGAGGGAGAGAGGGCCCTGCCCGTGAGGACTTACAGTCTACAGTCTACAAGGAAGGTAGTACACAACATTCTTGCACACTGTCCATGTTTGCCATGGCAACCAGAGGCCAAATGATGGTATTTTTGCATTTATGCAGTCTCCCAATGTATTGTACTGTGGCTTTTTTGCATGCTGTGTGAATATGTGTCAATTTAATGTGCAGTCTGGATTTACCCCTAGTGTGAGATACATGGGCTACGCCTACAATCAATGCACCTTTGTATTTTCTTAAGTAGCACGGGGGCTGGTGTAGTCCTCTCTGCTGGGGGCATCTCATTCAGCCTTTGAGTGTGAGTATGGCCGTGTTTCCCCCTTTTACTTTGAGAAAAATTAAAAGTCCCATTTTTTCTGTAAATTGTGATGAGGGGCTTGAAAGAAATGAGGAGCCCTGACGGGCTTGCAAACTTGCATATAGGGCCACTGACAACTAATACCTCAAATTTTAAATTTCCCGTATTGAAATTTTTTTTGACCAACGAGGGAATAGGGTGCTGATTTAGTGGGCACCCCAAATTGCTGGGGGGCCCCCCCTTTTGATTATTTTGGTGAATAGGCGTGAGCCAGTTGGTGTAGCACATGTTTTTATAATACGGAACCCCTTTATCGTTTTATCTATTGCAATTAGAATACCCCGCAACCGCCCCCCTTTATAATTAAACGTGGAAACGGTTTTTGGTTTTGGGTATTTTTGCATTTATTAGTTCCCAATGATTGTACTGGGCTTTTTTGCATGTGGTAAATGTTCTTTTAATGTTCGTCGGTTTAAACCCCCAGTGTGAGATGTTGGGTCTGCCTAGCAATAAATGCCCCCTTTGGGGTTTTTCTTTAAATAGCATGGGGGTTTGGGGTTTGCCCCTGTGGTTCAGTCTATTCCAGCCTTTGAGCTGTGAGTATGGCCGTGTTTCCGGTTTTTCTTTGAGAAATTAATGTTCCATTTTTTCTGTACATGTCTTTAAACTTGACCTCAAAGAAACCTTAGTAGATTATGTAGTTTTATGCAACATCAGTCAAAACCTTGGAGTTATTTTAGAATAATGGTACATTGCATAATCGTGTGGAAACAAAACTTGGATTGAGCTCTATTGTACTTTAACTATAATGACAACCTTCAACATCAAGTGAGGTTAGGACATGAAAGAATTACTATTTTGGTTTTTACTTCCCCGTGGCTTTTCTTTTCTTGGTCTCCTAGTCATTTATATTACATTTTCCATTACCCCTCATACCTTTTCTGCATTTTCAGGACCTCTTCTAATGAAAGGTACATGACTGGTGATGGGTTTTCTCCCAAGCACTGCTATGCCCAAAACGGATTATACTTCAGAGGAAATATGACTGCTATGTCTTCTAGAAAAATGCAAACCAGTGCAGGTTCTCGTTTAGTAGACCCTACAATGTTAGACACATGTTTATATGATGGAAAAATCTGTTGCAGAATCCATAACATAAATTGAAGGTGATACCTCCAAATTTCTGCTGCGGATTCTCACTTTGCCGCAGTGGTTTTTACTACATATTTCATTAAAGGGGTTTTGCCCATGTAATGTTGACGTGGGATCCCCCAAAAAAGGGTATTTAACCTTTTCTAAAAAATATGTATTACAAAATTGCAGCCTGAGAGGCTAAAGGGTGTCTACTGCCCTTGTTTCTAAAAATTCTATTTAAAACACCACAAAAGCTGTGGCCGGGCTTGCGCAGAGAACACTTTTATCTGATGAAAGGGAGCAAAAGAAGTTTTGAAGGCCCCCGGGAGAAATATGTGTTTTTGATCAGAACCATAGTTGTAGTGTATTATCTGAGTAGACCCCTGTTTTTCTGATGACAGAGAACAGAAGAAGTTTCATGTGCTGTGGGAAAAGGTTTGTTTTTTGTATACGAATCCCTATTTTGTAGTTTGATTATTTGATGAATTTACACTACCTTATGCATGGCTCGTGTGGGGCTGTGTCTCTTCTCGCTACGGGGCTTGTTTACATTTCTTTTACAGAAAAAGGGCATCCCCTGGAAAAACCCCCTTTTAAAAGGCGTCCATTCTTGGTGCCGGGCCGTAGTGTTGTGTTTTTGGGTTTTAAGTAAGTGACGTTACTTTTTCTTTTTCTCTTCATCCTGGATTTCAAGTCCACGGTATAAACTTCCAGGAAGATCGTGAGCAAATACAACATTCTAAATTGAAAAAAAAAATCAGTGGGAACCTAAACATCTTAAGTATGTTGATTGAACTGTTTAGAAAAATTTAAATTCTGTAGAACCTCTTGGGGAAATTTTTTGAAACCAACCCAAATTTTTTTCTATTTTCAAGTAAAGTTCTAGTTCTAGTCTGACACGCCATTTTCAGTTTCATTTTCAGTGTCTTTCTTCACTTTTGTCGCCCATCCAATCAGTGCAGAGCACAGAGAAGTGTCAAAAACGTAATCGCTGAGGCGTAGGACTCTCATTGGCTGTGAGAATCACATGACCATGTTATATATATTTTACGGTATTGCATTGTGAATGCCATATTCAGCTCACTCTCTCTACTGTACAGACTGCTCTTAGTTAGTTAGATAGCATCAATAGTTAGGGAGTTTGGTATTGCTTGCTGCATCTTTCCCACACCCAGAAGGTGTTATTTGGTGATATTTGCAGTCTCACATAACGCCTAACTCTCATATACATGGATATATACTATACAGAGTGCTTGGATTGGCTAAATCATACTCAGTGCCCAAAAGTTCAGTTTTTGCAGTTTTGAGGGTTCAGTCTCCAAATCTCCTAAGTGTCAAAGGGGCTTTTGGGCCCCTTCAAGATGCAGGGCCCCGTAGCAGCTGCTACCGATGCACCTCCTATAGCTACGCCGCTGCTTGCAAGCTGTCCTCATCTTTTCAGTTAGTCATTGAAAGGAATTAAGTATTTTAGCCTCTCAATTTTTTTCTGTCACTCTTAGAGCCAAATTTTCTTCATTAAGTTGTTCCACATATCCAGTTTACTGTTGTTGATGGTAATTACAGCTTCTCCTGACCTGAATAGGAATAAAAAATGGAACTAGAACATCTTCTCCCATTGACTTTAATGGGGTTTGAGTTAAAGTTCTAGTTCAAAAAGAACCTTGAATCGAACACACTAAAGTTCAAGGCTCTAATCGAATTAGAACTTTTTACTGCTCGCTCATCTCTAGTCTTAAGTTTGAGTTCCATGGAAATTAACTAGATCCATTGAGCAATCTATCACAACACTGGCAGTCCCCAAGTTACAAACATCCAAATTACATACGACTGGTACTTAAGAAGATCAACTGTTATTTAGCGTGAATCAGATCGCAATGTAAGAGCATGGGACTTGCCCCATTTACTATGCACTTTCAGTGCTGTTGCATGCTATACACTGCAGCCGCTTGCACATGTACCACCAGACTCTTTCTCCAGATGTGACTGGGACAAGGACAACCTGGCCTGAAATGTTGCATGTATATCTGGCCTTACAACCAGGGCTGGGGCAACAGGTAGGGAAGGGTAGGAACACCCAAGGGCCACTTGTCCCCAGGCGGAAGGGGGGCCCAAGGAGGCATTGAGGGGCTAAAATTTTCCCCACTGCGGGGCCCTATGTCCCTTATTTCCCTAAGGGACCAAATACCTTGTCCTTTATGCTTACGCTTTGCCATTTGTAGATTTTATTTGATTTTTTGCCCCCATTTTTATTATTATTATTATTATTATTTATTTTAGAGCATCCTTAGTTTCAGAGCGCTGTATATTTGAGAGGATAGGTAAAACAAGTACAAAGGTGACAATAACTAACAACTGGACCAGAGGGAGAGAGGGCTGTGCCCATGAGGGCTTACAATCTATACCTGTTACTTTATATGTAAAATAAATTAAAAATGTAATAAATAAATTATACGTATTTCATGAATTCAAGACAAAGTGTGCCATGGATTTACTAAAGCCTTATACAGGAACGGAAATCTTCCCACTGAGCCACCACAGACTGAGATAATTGGTGTGTGGCACCAATATTACTTCCCTGAGGGATAGTAAGTGAAGTGAAATCTTCTGAACAGGGGCACAGACAGCAAAAGAAATGTTACAAAGGTACCCTTCCCTATACTATACAAAACTTTAAAAATGTACCTGTTTCGACTAACATACAAATTCAACAAGGCAAAAAGCAAAAGGCAGAGTAATGTACAGAACGTGTGGCCCCTCAGAATAAAATTCCAGTTGTGGGCCCTAGGCAATCCAGTCCAACACTGAACTTAAGAGCAAACCTATACAACCGATCTTGTTCATAATTCGCGGATTGTAATAATTTTTAACCAATATGTGAGCACATGCTAAATATATCCATATAATCTGTATTTGTCTAATAATCTAATTTCAAGAAGCATAATTCTTTAGAACTATAAGAAACACTTTGGGCGACATGCCCGAAAAGTGGCGTATCTATGCCAGTTTACGGTGCATTAAATCAGTGTAAAGTGCGCCTGAAAGCCCCATACTTTCTAAAATCTGGCATCAGGGAATCCCAATGCGCCTAAAAAAAAGGGGCCCTTGCGCAACTCACGGCATACTATCTTGGGAATATATGTAATTGGGGCCATCGCGGGGCATTTCCCCACGGGGGGCATAACATATGTAATGGCATCAATAGGGCTTTCCGTTGGGGGGGCCCCGTGCACCAAATTTATTACAAAGTGTCGTGCCCCGGGGGTTAATGCGCTAGTTTTGGGGTACGACAGTTCTTTACAACAGAAAAATGGCGTCAAAAAATGGTTTTGGCACAAAATAGACAAAAAAAACTGGCATTGGGAGTTGTGGGAACATGTTGCCCTTTATGTTTTACTTTTGACTGCGTGCCTTCAATCAATGTTATAGTTTTGGGTATGGCTCTCACATGATCGGAAAAATCCTGTTGGCAGAATCCTTGGGCATTTATTGGATTTCTGCTTCGGATTCTCACTTTGCCACAGCGGTTTTTACCACATATTTCATAGCGGCAGATCCATGTCTTGGCTGCCTGGCATGATATGTGTTGTGATGCTGTGTCAAGTAAGTGACATCACTTTTTCTTTTTCTTTGCATCCTGTATTTCAAGTCCACGGTATAAAAAATCAGCGCAATAATTGTGGTTCAAGTTTCCCATTCAAATCAATGAGATAGAGGTTTCAAGTGGATTTTGAAGTCAATGGAAAAGCACAATCCACATTAGAATCTGCGCAACATGACATATGATTATGTGCTGTGTATGGGAGATTATGGGATATGTGAATCTAGGAGTAATTGGAAAGGCAGCCCATGGAAAGATCCTTACTTTTTGGTTGTGGTGCTGGTTGGCATCCATTGTTGCTGTGTTGTGGTGCCTGTGGGGTAGTGTGACCCAGAGCTGGGGCGCCTAGGTCTGGCAGCAGTTTGGTCACTGGTTTGTTCTCCTTACTTGTGTTGATGTTGCTGCAGCGGTGGTCGTCATGCAGTGCTACTCCCATTAGAGTAGGGACTCATTTTAAAGAGGTCACCATGAAGTTGAAAGTGGGCTTATACCATTTAGTTATCATAGTTTATAGTTAGTTACGGTCGATAAAAAGACACGCTTGTCCATCAAGTTCAAACCATGGGTTGGGGAAAAATGTGGGTAAAAAGGAGAGAGACAAGGACATTAAGCCAGCCTTCTACCTCTGGTTAATGCCTGAAACCCACAAGGCAGATCTAATCTGCTCCAGTGGGAGGACACGTATCTCTGACCACAGAGCCTCCACAAAGCCAGGATCCAAATTTTTTCATAGCTTACATACGCATTTATATTCTTTAGTTCCAGGTGGTATCATGTCCTTTTCTGAAAGGCTCTACAGTTCCTGCTGTGACCAGCTCCTCAGGCAGGCTTATTTCCACTGATTCTCTGTTTTCTTACACGGACAAGAACGCTCTATCTCTTTGGAGATTGAATCCTTTATTCTTAGTTGAGGGAAATGTCCCTTGTCTTTGAGGGGGATTTACTTGAAATAATTTTCCCCATTCTTTTTGTCAGGGACTCATTTATATTTTTATATAAATTTTATATCATTGTCACCCCACGAAGCCGTCTTTTTCAAGACCTAATAATTTCAATTCTACTAACCTCTCTCATAACTAAGATTGCTCCTTTCCCCTTATAAGTTTGGTTGCTCTTCTTTGTACTCTCTCTAGTCCATTACATCTCTGTCTATAAAACTGGGGCCCAGAACTGAACAGCATATTCTATGTAATGGTCGCACCAATGCTTTGTTCAGTGGTAGAATTACATCCTTGTCCAGCGAGTCATGCCCTTTTTAATACCACGCCAATATTATTACTTGCCTAGAGGAGCTGATTGACGTTGCAATGCTGTTCGTAGTTATGATCTACTAGAACGCCCAGTTCTATTCAAACAAGCGATTCTACCAAGTTTTTCTCCCCCCTAGGGACTTATGATGACTTGTAGATTATTTCTACCGATGCAGAACTCGTACATTTTTCCACATTAACCCCAATTTGCCAAGTGGATGCCCCAAGCACTCAGTCGTGTCCAGGTCTGCCTTGAAATTTATGAGATCTTCCATAGATTGCACTGCTCTGCATAGCTTGGTGTCATCATGCCAAAAATCGAAACGTGCTATGATCCCTTCCACCTATATCGTTATATAACTAAATTAATTAAAAAAAGAAGGACCCAATTACTGAGCCTGCGGTCTCCACTCATAACCGGGGACCAATAGAGTAGGTGCATTTACCACCCCACTCTCTGGTAACGATCCAACAGCAGTTTTTAATTCAATTACACACTGTTATCTCTAACCCAATGGTATTTTTAAATTTACTAACAAATGATTATGTGGGACAGTGTTCATATGCCTTTGGAAAGTCTAAAAACACAATATCCACAGCCGCCCCGCTATCCAGACATTTCTACTCACATCTTCAATATAAAACACAGATCAGATTGGTCTGACAGTTCTGTCATTAGTAAATCCATGCGGCAATCACTAATAATATTGTATTTGTCCACATAACTCCTGTATATAGTCCCTTATGAGCCCCTCAAACAGTTTTTCCCACAAAAAATGTTAAACTATGTCTTAATTACTGGGCAAAACTTGGAGCTTTTTTGCAAGATAAGGGAACTACATTGTGCTTTGCGCCAGTCTCCTGGTACTTAACCCGTCACCAAGGAAGGAAAATCTCTAAATATCACGTACGGGGGACAGAGATACCGTGACTGAGCTCTTCTTTAAGAAAAACTCTTGGGTGAATGCCATCTGGCTGGAGCTTGTGGACATTCGTTTTTTAACTTGGACTTTGACTTTTTCTACACTGTAGCCAATTACTTCTATATAGCAGATGATGTTTTAAACAGTAGTGATGAGCGATTGCGGTCAACTATTCGTCATGGATTGGTAGTCGATATCGTATATTATCATGACGTTGTCCGATATATGTTAATCGTCGATGACCATTAAAGTCTATGGAGAGAGGAACAACACTCCTTCATTCTTATTACCTCAAACAGGGCTGGAGAAGCTGGAATTAAACATCCACAAACAGTAAAATGGATAGTGCTACATTTAGGGCAACACTATTAGGCAACAAAAGTCACAGAAAAAATACTCACATACTATTCACTATCCCTGTTCGTACACCACAGCATGACTTAAAAACCTGCATGACCCACCAAATTAAACACAAAGTGCTAGAGGCAGTTATTTTTTGAACCACATTTTACGTGATACATATGGACTTTGGACTATCCCTGTCCTGGAACGCAGCCATGCCTTAAAAACCGTTGATCCCAACTGATAAAAAGGGCGGAAAAAGGTGTCTTTCAAAAACATTTTAGTCTGACACTGGCCATTGACTCATCACCTGTTCCTGGGGCCACAACATGAGCCCCAAACCTGCATGACCCCTCAGATTAAAAACGTGCTGGAAAAAGGTGTCTTTCAACACCATTTTAGTTGAACTGGTTACATTGAGCCACTCTTACAATTGTGAAGAACAAATGTCTTTTAGGAAAACTCATTTTTTACAATTGGACCTGTAGTTATAAGCTGCATTTCTCAGCAACATGCCCCCCAAAAATTTATAAAAATACTTCTCAGCCACTGTTAAAAAATTGTATGAGGGAGAAATGGCCACTTAGAAGCCACATTTTCTGTTCCAAAGGCCCATGATTATAGCTTTATCTACGCCCCATGACCTAAAACAATTGTCAATGCGAAAAAAAATTCTAAGATGAAGTGGGTGAATGGATACGGTTTTATTTATGAAACCTTGTACAATTGGTGTCTTTTACAGGTCCTCGCACGGCAAAACCAGCAAATGAACTTTTCGGAACGGAGTAATAAAATTGCAGTAAGAAATGATCCATTAAAAAATTTTTTTTTCACAGAGGACCATTTCTTTTCGAGAGGAATGTGAGTGTTGTCCAGCAAGTAATCGGTGACCTCGGCAATTGGGCGGGCCAAAAATCATCAGGGAGCATCCATGCCTGATTCATTTGTGAAAGTCAAATGATTCACACATTTTCTGTGGAAAGTCCGATGAGTTTGTCGTAATGACTCCTCCAGCTGGCTGTTGGTACGCTCAGATATGACGCTGGCTGCTGGGCAGGAAACTCCTTCTATGGGTGGCGAGCGAGCTCAGGCCATTTATCCATTTTGGATACCAAGAAGTCGATTGGGTTTTTTCCCGGGAACACATCCAAAAAACAACAGTGTTGAGACGCAGATAGTATGCACCATGTCTTAAGCTGGTCTCTGTGTGTCGTATGTGTGCCCTGATTACATGATTGGTGAGGGGGGTAAATAAAGATTGCCCGAGGTCACCCATTAGCTTCTGCCACAATACCTGTGCTGCGCTAAGGTGCTTGGCACTCTACTGCTATCTACCGTGCTGAATTGTATCCACCGTGACATTAGGAATAACGTGATGCAGACGCAAAGATGTCTCAGTTGATCAATCACGGTCGACAATTCTGCATTTTACCTCATCCTTTTTGGGAGGGTGGAAGGAAACGTGCTGAGTTTTGCTTTGTATCAGGGATAGAGGAGGGTGGCAAGCCGTAACTGTTGTTCAGTTTGATGGATTACTGCGAGGATCATTGTTGGAGGGAAATGGCAGCATCCAAGCACTAATGTGAGAGATGGAGTCTTGATTTCCCAAGGCTCTGGGTACGGAGAGTGGCACTAGCAACTGATCTTCCTCATCTTCTTCTCACCTCAAATTCCATGCCAACCTCTTTCCAAGGCAGGGACGTCGGTAAAACGTCGGTGTCCTCAGGAATTCCTCATCCTCCTCCTTCTCCGCTTCCTACGGCACGCTTCAACACAGCACTGACTTGCCTAGATAATGCACCGCTGAGAGCTGAGGCACGCCTTGCACTAGCCCTGGAAACCCGAACCACTGCCTAAATGAAAGACCGATTAACAATTGTGATGCAACTGTTGGCACTTCTGGATTCGACGGAGGAGGAAAGGCTCCATGTCCGCATCTGTGTCCGTCTCCTCTCCATCGTGGTGGGACATGGATGTTTCAGAGTGTCCACGATTTACGCTCCAGAACTAAGATCACCACAACTGTATGCTGACAAGGGCATTGTCGCACTGACCTTTTTGGTGGCTTTTCAACAACTGGCAAGGATGGTTGCAGAGCTCTTTCACCTTGCCTCCACTCTAAGTGGCTCTAACAGCCGAGGTTCCACGATGTTGTCTGGCGCATTGTGGTCACTGGTATGCGTAATGGCATTGCTGCTGCCACAATCGACTTGGAGCATGTGGAGGGGTGGTATTCAGTGTTTCCAGTACAAATCAATGAGTGGTTAATTTATAAAAAAAAAAAAAAAGGGGAGAGGCCGAGCTGTCGCTGAAACGCAGCAAGCGGATGAAGCAGGTGTTGCGAACGGAGGATGTGTGAGTGAACTCACGGACCTGAAGCTTCCTCAGGGCAGGAGTTCCAGACCGGGTAGCGCTTTAGGACATTTTGGACGACGAGGTTCTGACATCGAAATTGTTGATCAGGCAAGGGAGTGTGCTCAGGTACCAAATCTTAAGGGCCGGCCAGCAGATTTCGGACCGTTATCGCTCTCACACCTTGCCTGGACCAAGGTTCTTGTCCCGCCAGAGTTCGGTCTCGTTAGCGAAGAGCCGTCCACAGCTCCTGCTTGTGTGGTTGATGGTCTCCAAGATCAGGAGTAATTTCAAACCGGCCTGGTTTCTATGTGGCACGTGATGCCACCAAAGGACCTTGGGGGGAAAGAACCCTGCCATCATCCCTGCGGTTTGAAAGAGCGTGCGATTAGCTGAGAGCCTCCGTCACCACCAGAGACATCCACCCAGTCTCCCAGTGAGCTGTCACAGAGATTATAGCGCCTTGGCCGGGCCTTAAAAAGTCCATGTGGTCGATGGTCAGATGGACCTTTGCCGGATACAGCTGCAGACAATGCACTTGAAAATGGGCAACATTTTCAATGGCAAAAGCCTGGCAATGCCGACAGTCTAGGCTTTTGGTTTGGGATGGTTTGGGTTAAAGTGTTTCTTCTGCTCCCAAAACTGGTAGACAGAAAGGCTGGCTGCTAGACTGGCCACTGTAACGGCGTGCACGTCGTCAAAACTGGTGGAACATAGGAGGAATGGGTAGGATGGGTCTTGGTGCTGCATGGTGGTACTCGGGCGACGGCGAGGGTGGAGGCTGATAGCAGAGGCTGATCCTTGATGCATGACTTTTGAGAAGACATGCAGTGAGGACGCTTGGAGGAGGAGGCGGAGACAGAGGGTGTGAAAGTGTTCGGCTGCCGGCATCGTTGTGGCCTTTTTTGGCCATAAGTGTTTCCTCCATTTCAATAATCATGCATTCTCTGTTGTGATAGACCATGTGGTGGTGGTTTAAACAACTAAGATTCTTCCCTCTACTGATAGCGTTCTTCAGCAATGGCCGGCATATGACATCGAATGGGTAATATCTGACGCTTGCTCAAAAAAAGGCCCAGCTTGAGAGGTCCTGGACCTGTTCGACTGGCGATCTAAGCGAGGGAGCGGGGTTTCCGCTGATGCGTGGCGGGCGGAATATCTCAGCGGTCTTGTGCGACCGCCATCTCCCATTTTTTAAGGCGGGGAAAGGCCGTTACTGACACTCCCCCATCTGTCTTCCTCTCGTCCAGTGATGAAGCGCTCCTCAAAGCAACTTCTGCTGAAAAGACCACATTGGATCGCAATGGGTGTCGTCATTATCAAACCATCAACACCAGGCGAGTTCCTCGTCCTGACAATCTGCATCAAGGAGCTGTGGGCTACAAGCAACTCGGCACTGCAAGACGTTCCCACGACCGCCCAGCGGTATTTTTGCCGATTGAACCGGGCTTCCTTCTCCACTCCTTGATGCATCAGTAAATGGGGTCTAGAGCAGACAAAATCCAATCCTCCTTTGGCCTCTTGATCTTTGGAATTGCCTTTCTGACCCAACCGCATTTTGTCATCAAAGAGGTCTTCAGAAAATGGATATCACAGGTGGTGGGTAATGAAGTTGACATTGGGCGCTGCCTTCGCTTCATGTTGGACGGATGCTACAATTGCTGATGGACGACATTTGTGGCCGTGACTGGGAGGCCCGAGGAGGTAAGACTGCTGATGAGGTTGCATTAACCTACTGAAGAACAGATTGGCGATGCTGTTCGTTACTGAGATTCACAGGGCCTGACCCAGCGTTGACAGGCTGACGGTCCCTGCAAACGACGAATCTGATGGCTTGCATGTTCGTCGCCAGCACTGGAAGTGCACCTTCTCTCGTACCCTTACACTCCTGTCACTACCATTCCAAGTCCTTTGCCCGCTTACCACCTGCATTTCGCTCCATGTTCAGAAAGATAATTTAAGAAGGTATGGAAGAGTTTTTGACAGTCTTATTGAAAGACGGCAAATCAAGCATTCTTCAAATCCCTCTAATTTCTACAGCCAATAGGATTAGAAACTGAATGTTTCTAGCAAATTACCATGTGAATTGCTCGGTCTGGTGGAAGAAGAACCCGTTAAGACACAATTCAAGCAGTGTTCTTCACTTCAGTCTCGGAATTTGCAAAAATGCCCAGTTTAGGACTAGGAAAATTGATTTGTTTTCAAACCAAAATATTCATACAAGTGCGAGCTATCTGCGCCAAACTGAGATTCCCACCGTGCGCAATAAAAATATTCAAGAAGTTACAAGGATGAGTAAATCTGCGTTGTTTTTTTGCAGCAATGACAACTGTAGCAACAATTGCTAGATAAAATTTTCAGAATTGTCGTTACAACGGTGGCTATTTGAAAAAACAACTAGGGCACCGCAACAGTGCAATCACAGCTATTTAAAAGTTATACGGATAACAAGACGCGAGGTGGTTTTTGGAAGCAAATAAAATACACCAAACAATAAACCTACATAAAATTTCTGCATCCAAATTTATAGTACAAAGGTGGCCTATTTGAAAAGAACTGGGGCAAACAAAGTGCAATCAGCTATTTTAATAGTTGATACGGATAAGATAAAAAGGTGGGTTTGCACACGAGATGTAATTCAAAGCTGTTACCACAACATTTCTGTATTCAAATTTAAGTACAAGGTGGCTCTCGATTGAACAAAAACTGGGCCGCACCAAATGCTGAAAATACTGCTTTTTAATTGTTATCGATGAGAAAAAGGTGGGTTTTGCACTATGAAATTCAACAGCAGTTACCACAAAATTTCTGTATTCAAAATTTAAGTACCCAGGTGGCTCTTTGAACAAAACTGGGCCGGCACCAAAGTGAACTACAGCTATTTAAAATTTATACGGATAATAAAAACGGTGGATTTGCACCTTTATTAAATACACCTGCAATTACTAGCAAATTTTTGGATCCTAATATAAGTACATGGGTGGGTCTTTGAAAACAAAAAAGATGGAGTGCGCAACGTGAAAAACACCAATTTTAAAATGTATGACGGATAATAAAAGGTGGGTTTTGCACCTATGAAATACACATGCATTTACTAGCACAATTTGTCGTATTTAATATTAAGATACAAGTGGGGTCTGTTGAACAAAAAATGGGCTGCGCAAAAAGTGGAACAAAAAACACCTATTTAAAAATGTTTTATGGATAATAAAAGGTGGTTTTTGACTATGAAATACAACCTGCAATTCTCAGGCATTACTGTATCCTAATATAAGTCAAGGTGGGTCTTTGAACATAAATGCGGCTGCGCCAATGTTGAAAAAACAACCTATGTAAAAATGTTATACGGTTAATAAAAGGTGGGTTTTGCACCTATGAATTTACACCTGCTATATTACTAGCAAATTGTTTTTTTTTTTTTACTGTTTCCTAATATAACGTCAAGAGGGATCTTTTGAACAAAATGGGCTTCACAATAATAAAAGGTACGCTATTCCCTCTCAGGGTGCGATGTGTGCTATCCAAAACTGGTAAAAAAAAAAAAAAAAGGCCATTTCAATGCAGGTTCAAGCAGAGTCTGGGCCTGCATAATATACACTCTTCTTACAAAAAACCAAGCTGCCTGTCTGTCTGGGTTCACCGCATCACCCCCTCACCCTCACTGGGCTGTACAGGCTAATGGTTCTTTAAAAAGTCTCGGACTATACTAACTAAGAACTGAAATTCCTATATCTACTATATTTAATGTTCTCAGCTAAAAGCCATAGTTGTCGGTGTGAATATAAAGAGAACTGTGTCTCTGATGGTGCTGTATTGAGGAGAGATTCTAGACACCGTCTGCTCTAATAAGAGACAATGAAACACCGATGGATGAACAGGAAACGTGTTTCTATGCTAACGAGGTCATGTGATTTTTCAGCCATTGGGACAACCATACTGTACCACATAACAGTCATGAGATATCGCACACCCCGCTCACCCTGCTCTATGCTCTAGCTGATTTTGCTTGGCCGCCAAATGACAGGAAGCACAAAAATGGCGCAAATAGTATAGATTATTGCGCCAGATTCTCACCTAAAAATATGCATGTGATCGGAAAAATTTCCGATCAACCTAAAACCAATGCCGATATCAAGTTGTCGATTATAATCAACTTCATAATTTAACAGTATAGCACACCTACTCTGCACTTGCCCACCCCCAATCAACTACTTTTTCCATTGATTAGTTATACTGAGCTGAGGAAACCTATTTAGTACTCTGCTTCTCTTGGGTCCCCATGAGACCAGCACCCATCACAGTTTTTATGGTGTCCTACTTGTCTGACTTCGGCTTTTTGCATTTTATTTGCTTAAAAGATTTCTTGGGTTAGTCTTGCTGTCCTTGGCCACCTGCCTATTCTTTTTGATAATTTTAAGCTGCTTTTATCACTTTTTTTACAGATTTTATTAAGTTCTCTGTAATTTTCAAAGGCTGATGCCGAGCCCTCTGACTTATATTTTTTAAATGCCCTTTTTTATTGTTTATTGCCCTCTTAACAGAAGGTAGAAGCCATGTTGGTTTTAGTTTTAGTCGCCTATACTTGTTACCCATAGGAATATATTTTGCAATAAATTTCCCCAAAGTATATTTAAAGCTCCTATATCACTATTTGCTAATATCTGCTCCCAGTCTAGGTCCTGTATTGCGTCCCTCAATAAGGAAAATTTGGCCCTTTTAAAATTAAATGTTTTTGCCTTCCCGCTCTGTTTTTCTTTTTTCCAGTTTATGCTAAAATGAATTATATTGTGGTCACTGTTACCTAGATTTTCAGAAACCGTGACCGCTCTGACAAGTTCTGCTTTGTTAGAAATGACCAGATCCAACAGAGCATCACTTCTAGTGGGTTCCTCCACAAACTGCCCCATAAAATTATCCTCTAACAGATTGAGGAACTTCCTTCCCTTTTCAGTTGATGCAGAACCGTGACCCCAGTCAATGCCTGGGTAATTAAAGTCACCCATTATTACCACTGTACCTGCCTGTGCTGCCCGCACCATTTGATTATGCACCTGTTCTTCTATCTCCTCAGTCTCTTATGATCAAAATGTTTACTAAGAACTTTATGTTGATTTTTGTAAATTTTTGCTGAGCAATTAGTAGATCAATGTGAAGTGTGAGGATACATGGTCCATGTCTTTTTCTCTCAGTGTGAGTGTGGAATTGTATTTGCAACATGTGCAGTAGGTATCTGTGATGTGATGTGCGCAGTACTCAGTGCCACATGCTCATAAAACATATATTGGAATGGAGTAGAACATGGAGCTGGGGATAGGGGCTTATAGATAAGCAGACTGAATCTCTTTCATCCGCTACATACATTTAATAATGCATAGAATAAATTAACAAGTATTTAATCAGATCCTGGTATATATTAATTACCCCTAAGGAAGCTGAAGCAATACAGTGTTACGCATGGAGACTTTCCTCATCCGCATGATGGATGATTGTCCATTTTGGACCTCATGGAGATTGTAACTATCAGATAATATTCTGCTTCTCTGCCATGCTGAAATTGCATTATTTGTAAAAGCAATTATATTGTTTCTGGTATCAGCATAAATGCTTTATTGGAGATTTATTTTCTATATTTGGCCCTCGGAAGTAGGTCGCTGTATTGTTTAAGTAGGTCAGAAATAGGTGATATCCGAAAACACCTTTTGTTCATGTGTGATATGTCTTGTGTTTGTAGTTTTCACAAATGTTTTTAAATAAGTTGGATCTGTTAGGGTTC
This sequence comes from Phyllomedusa bahiana, assembly GCA_025379985.1. Taxonomy (NCBI): domain Eukaryota; kingdom Metazoa; phylum Chordata; class Amphibia; order Anura; family Hylidae; genus Phyllomedusa; species Phyllomedusa bahiana. The sequence goes on along the minus strand of JAODAL010026628.1, from coordinate 39,058 downwards.
ACACGGCTTATTTCGGCAACCGGATGAGTGCGCGACAATTACATAATCCCAGTTCTCATAGAGAACTATGTTTCGCCTCCTCTCCGGCGCGACAATCGTCGAGTCATATTACGCGCGGAATAATGACTGTCATCTTCGCATACGGCACGATAATGACTGTCAATGCTGTGGCTGCTGGACTCCCCCCCCGCCCTGCACGCCGCGGGAGTACGCACGGTTAGCGGACTCCAAAGCCTCGGCGTAATGCGGCTTTTTACCGCGCATTACGCGGTGAACATAGCCTTACCTAACAATGCACTGTCTATGGGGCCGGGAGCGGCGCCCCCGCCGCGCTCCGGCCCCGCCCCCGTCCCGCCCATATTCACGGCGGATTTGTGCGCTCAATACGGCGCACAAATCCGCCGTGAATAAGCTGTGTGAACATGGCCTTAGGGTTCACACGGGCTAATTTCGGTGCTAACACGGACGAGATGCGCGACAAAATTACGATAATCCACAGTTCTCATAGAGAACTATGGTTTACGCCTCCTCTCCGCGGGCGTACAATCCGATCGTATTGTACACGCGGGGAGATAAGTGACATGTCAATTACTTGTGGCGAATACGCGCCACGAGTAATGACTGTCAATGGGGCTGGTGGGCTGCTGGACTCCCCCCCTGCACCGCGGGAGTACGCACGTGTTAGCGCGACTCCCAAAGCCCCCGGCGTAATTGCGGCCGTTCTGTACGCGCCGCAATTACGGCGTGTGAACATAGCCTTACCCTACATGGGCGGTAATTTGGTCTTTTATGTGTGTAATTGTGATACATAACGTGGTTTTGCCACGTTATCCTTACAGACATTATTAGCTTTTATTAGCAAGGTAGGGTTGTGTTTGTGAAGTAAAGAGAAGAAGAAACAGAGGGGGCGCTCCTATGGTGAAGTACGTCCGTACAGTAATACAGTAGTTATAGTGAACAGCAGTGTGTGGAGTCACCTGATAGAGTTGTGCAGCTAATTTAGAGGCACAACTCTTATAAGCATTCACAGGACTCGATCTGAGTCTCTCAGTGGGAGCCGTGGGTCTCCTGTACAGTGGAAGACAGAAGAAAAATCTCGGGCCCCGGCGCTCGTCTATTCAAACCTCCATGAGGCAAAAAATATTGCTAGTTAAAGCTTTTATGAAGTATAAAACAAACTCTTGAACAGAGCTAAACATAGAGAAATAAAATCACTCTTCACACGTTTCTCTCCGATACCGGCGATACCTCAGGTATTGTGATTGTAAAATTTCCGGGAAAGACAGTAATTTAAATTACATTCAACCATCTCATTGGACAACGGGAACCAGCCAATCAGAACGTGAGCGATGGTAAACCATTATACTCTATGGGGCACAGTTGACCAATCAGATAAAAGGCGGTACAGTTTAAAATACAGGAATAGGCATAAAAGAGTTCAATGATAAGAGCCAAGTGATTGGCTGGAAAAAAAGGGCTAGTCTCAGGGAACCAATCAAAATGAGAGCTACTCGGCACTCGCTCTACTATTGGCCCACAGAGTCCCTTTCTTTCTGGACCAATCACGTGACGAGCTACTTTCTCCATAGAACTCTATGGGACGAGTAGCTCTAATTCTCATTGGTTCCCTGAGACGAACCCTTATTTTTCCAGCCAATCACATGGCTGCAGTAGATTCTCTATAGATAGTATGGGTTTTGCAAAGCTCCCCACTATGTGCTTATTGCTAGACACCATCATCATCGTATCACCCGTGATTGGCCGGATTATATTTGCAGCCTTGTTCACTAACCAATCACATCACTACATTGCTCCCCATAGACTATAATGGTACGAGCATCTCGTTCTATCATTGTTTCTTTTCTCCCCATAGACTATAATGGAACAGAGTAGCTCGCCTCCTGATTGGCTGAGCGAGCCAAGCCCCCGTCCTTTTACCCAATCATTGGACTCTTTTATGCCTATTCCTGTATTTTAAACTGTACCGCCTTTTATCTGATTGGTCGACTGTATCTCATAGAGTAGAATGGCTTGCCGGCGCTCATGTTCTGATTGGCTGGTTCCCGTTGTCCAATGGGACGCTTGCATGTAATTTAAATTACTGTCTTTCCCGACAATTTTACAATCACAATTCCTGAGGTAGCGCCGGTATTGGCGAGAAACGCGCCGAGAGTGATTTTATTTCTTTATGTTTTATAAGGTTTTAGCTCTGTTCAAGAGTTTGTTTTATACTTAATAAAACCTTTTATTAGCAATATTCTTTGCCTCACGGAGGTTTGAATAGATGAACGCCGGGCCCGAGATTTTTCTTCTGTCTTCCACTGTGTTTGTGAAGTGATACAGGCTTTTTATCTGCATTCAACTCCTGTAAAATGTTATCTTATCAGTGATGTGTCTTAGTGTGTATCAAAAAAGAGAAACAATGATACTTCATATAAAACTGCACAGCTCCAATAAAGGAAATGCCAAAGAATCTTTAGAAGAATATTCAAAGGAAGCTGCAATTAATCTTAAAACAACTGAAAAACAAAGTGGTACGAAAAATCCTCAAGATTACCATTAATCTGTATATACACAGATAAAGTGCACCGCACCAGGATGTAAAAAGCAATGCCCAAAATAATGAAGACGGCAATGCAGGATAAGACAGACCAAAACATCCCACTGGAGCAAAAAGATTTTTCACATGCATATAGATAGCAAATCAACTACAAAGAGTAAGGTGAAGAATGAGATATCCGGCAAAAACACCATCAACAGATCATCTGATAATACAACAAAAATAAAATAAAAAAGATTGTCCCAGGGACTGTCATCAAATATTAGGATTCCATAATATCCAGACCACAGTGGGAATGGATGCCAATTAGTTGTGTGTCTTAGTAACACCAAGGATAGTGACAACTATGTGACGTATATCAAGCAAAACAAAAGAAAAACAGACTCGCCAAAGTATGCATCTACAGTCATGTAATGTGCTGATCAAAATTGTGCTGGCCTTAGCGAGAAACAAACAGGAAAAACATTTTAAAAAATGGCACTATAAAGAATATAAGATAAACAATCTTTTATTGGAACAGGAAATAAACCACAGCTGTTTTCTAAATATTGGTATAAATATAGGTCCAGAACCAAGTTGCTTATGCATTTCGAGCCAGAAGGTTCTTACTCATAGCCTATATTCACTCAGAATTGCTTAAAGGGGTTTTGCAACAATCTCATTTCATACCTCCTGTAACCAGCTCTTCAGCTCTGTGTGCTCAGAAGGGGGCGTGTGTGATGTTTGAATTGCATATCATGTGACCCAGCAGGATGACATCACCAGGCCTTTTCTCTCTGTAGTCAAAGAAAGGTCTGTTTATGTAAAACATTGTAAGTAGGTGAGAGGTAAAGTTTTTGCCTCCAGGCACAAGGGTCCTAAGTTCAAATCCCTGCAGGAACCAAACCTGTGTTGTTGTTTTTTTTCTCTTTATCAATGCACAAACCTCATTGAGGTTTCTTTTTTATTTATTTGCACTGTTTGACTAATTACTAAGGAGTAGAGAGGACAGGAGGAGAATGACAGCACCTGGGGTTTGAACACTCAGTAGTTGCCTGAGAGGAGAGGTGATGTCTGAGCATGTACAACCAGGACTGAGGAGCTCTCAGCCCCGGTCGTATCCCCTGGAGATGAGCTGTAAACAATGGATCATTAAAGGAGCAGCTAAAACAAAAACGGTGCCGAATTTTTAACAATAATGAATGGTGAAAATGTTTGTTATTTCATTTGCAAGCTTCACACGTCAATTTTACTTTGTGGCAAAACCCCTTTAAAAGCAAATAATGGACCAATAGAATACTTGTACTAATTAAATTACATGGGAAGGAAGTAACACATAATTAAATACAAAAAATACATATATGTGAAGAAACACAGACCAGAAATATAAGATACAACATAATTATGCTGATATTATTAATAAATATGCATAAGATCAGAGTTTGCAGTTTAGTCCATGAGGAAGATGTGCATTTAATTGCAGAATCCTAAAGGCTTCTCGATTATACAAAGAAGCTGCCGATCCCCGCCTTGGTTGGGCTTTTTGACCCTTTCTTTAGCAATAAATGAAAAATTATCAGGATTAGATGTGTGCACGTCAATATAATGATTAGCAGCCTCTGTTAAATTACATGTACCTTTGTTTATCAAGAGAATGTGTTCAGCAGTACGTGATTTCAACTTTCAAGAGGTACATCCCACGTACTGTAATTGCCATGCTTTACAAAAAAATAACATAATTTACATGTGATGAGTTGCAGTTTTGAAAATTGTTAGTTTCATATTTGGTTTATGTGTGGGACCAAAACTGTTTCTCTTAGATGTATATTTGCACATATTGCAATGGTTACCACCACAGGAATGAAAAACCTAATGGATACAACCAGGTAGAGCATTGTGACTTAGTACTGAACTCACTGGGGGAAAGTAAGTTACCCAGACTGCATCCTCTTTTTGCCTCGCACCTAACACCTGTTTGAAGAACGGATCAAAATAGGCAAAAAGGTCTAAAAAAATATTTTTAATATTAGAAAAATCCAAGCAGTAAGCAGTAGAAAAAAAAGACAAATGATCTGAAAATGCAGCAGAACTGTTGGTATTTTGATCAAACAAAAGTGAGTCATAAACACTTATCAATTTCAAGAGATGTTTTGTTAAGCATCCAATCCTTATACCTCCTAACCCCGTTCTAACTGTTCAGTGTTTCAGTACTTTTTGCATAACTTGCTGATCTCTAACAAGGAGCTTAATGGCAAAATTCACAACCAATTAATTAAGGGAATCAATTTGAATTGAGATTTAAACAAATGGTCTGATGTGACACTTGGTTGCTTCTCACCTTCCTCAGATGTGTCTGGAGTTGTGTGGAATTCATCATCCAGTTCCCGCAGTTTAAAATGAAGCAGTCATCAGTGTGTGATGGAGCCAAAGGATGTCCACTTCTTTGCCTTTCTGTGACTCTTCCAGTCTCTCTGAATCTCTTTTACAACCTGCTGATGACACTCTGTGACACTCTAAGCTCAGTGGCCACTTCCATCTGAGAGCACCCTGCTTGAAACCTCGCAATGACGAAGTACTGTTGATCAATTTTACGGTGATGTCTTGGTCTCATGATGTCACTGTGAGGAGGACTGTTTAAATCCCAATTTAAATTGATACCCTAAATTTATTGGGCAATTCAGGGAACAAACACCTGTGGAGAATTTTGCCATTAAGCAAATTGTGATAAAAATAATGAAACACTGAACAGTTGGACATGTGCATCTGAAGGGAAGAGATGGCCTCATTTAGTTCATTTAAAAAAAAGTTCAAGAAATGTTATGTTCATCCTGAAATTTTAACCAAAAGGCAAATATTTCCTGCCAATATTAGCAATTTATTTTTGTATCGTTATATTTTATATGCATATACATTTGTTTTGGAGTTGCATGTCTTATGAAGTTATATGTTCAGTGATTATGGGTTAATAAGTGGAACATGTGACTAGAGGTGAAGGATATAAGGAGTTCTGTTTCAGTCATTTACGATGCTATCACTAAGGACACTGGTCCAAAACGCGTCAGCGTGTAGTATTATTGCCTGATGTTTTTGTATATCTTTGATCCACGTGTAGGATCTTTTTAATTAATTAGAAATAGAGAGATAAGATGCTTTTAAAATATACAGTTGTACTCCGCTAAAAGCTGTGCTTGTGGTTAGGTAAATCATTGGCATATTGTATAGTAGATGAGGACCTATGATCAGTTAATAACATTGTTGCTGTCTGTATCCATGTCTAGGTGCTGCTGATTTATTTTCTTTCTGTTCTAGACCTCATTTCCCATCGCTTAGCATGGGGTAGTTTTTGCTACTGATACGGTACTGATGAAATAGCCTGCTCACTCCCCACGAGGAGAGCACGTAGGTTTATGCTCAGTTAAAGGGGTTGTCTCGCTACAAAGATGAGCTTTCAACATGTAGGGAAAACGAAATGAAGATGTTTTCCAAGTATATTGCTTTGTTCATCTTTTTTTTTGTTAAGGAGCTACAAGTGATTTTATCACCTTCCTGGCTCTCTCTGGTTCCCCAAGTGACACACCTGTGTACATCTCCCACTCCTGCTGTTTGTTCTATCTGGTAGCAGGGAGTGAAGTCATCACACAGGTGGCAGCCAGCACAGAACTTCTTCAGTGAGAGCTTGTTTGTTATCTGATCTTTCAGACAAAAGAAAGTAATTACTGCTGTTTACTTAAATCTCATGCTGTCAGGACCAGGGAAGCTTCTGAGTTAATCTAATTAGCAGAAGTCTGAATACATAGAGTTTATATGCTAATTACAGACAGCTTGACCAGGAAGTGACAGAGCAAAGCAGCATTATTTCATTTATGCATCCTATGAAACTTTGAGATGAGACAACCCCTTTAACTACTAGATAGTGTTGACTGCTTGATTAGACAGGCTATGCAATAAACCTAAGGACTGCCAATAGGACAGTCACCAGTGCTCACTCCCCTCAAGGGGAGCACTCATTCCAAATGTGGGGAGCATTTAGGGTTATGCCTGATTGAAAACTAATTTGAGGTTACTATTCAATTAGGCAGTCTTTGCAATAAACCTATGAACAGTGAATGGGACAGTCACCACTGCCCAATCCCCACGAGGAGAGAACTCAAGTTTATACCTGGTTGAGAACTGGGTAGTGCTGACTGCTCGTTTGGCAGTCTATGCAATAAACCCATGGACTGTCAATGGGGCAGTCACCCCTGCCCTGTCCACATGAAGGGAGCACTCAGGGTCATACCAGGTTTAGCACTGGATAGTGTTGACTGCTCCCTTGAAAGTCACTCCTGCTTAGACGTATATGAGGGGAGCACTCAAGGTCATGTGTGGTTGAGTATTGGGTAGTGTTGACCCCTCCCTATAATATATAATAAAACTATGGACTGTGAATGGGATGGTTACCACTACTAAGTTGTCTACGGCATGTGAACCTAAGCACTCTGCCCACTAAGAACTGAGCAGTGGTGACCGCCCTTTTGACAGTCTATGCCCTCATTAGCATATCAGGTCCAGAAACTAATGCCATCAATTGCTGGGAAACAGGAGATGAGGTCTACAAGAAAAGAATCAGCTACGCAGCACCTTGATATTCATCACAAATTTCAGTTCCTCAGCAGTCTGGGAAGGCAAAAAAAAGAAATCATTTATGTTGTGACAGCTTAAAGGGGATGTATCGCTTCATCGGTTTGGCTGTTCCATTGTGCTCTCCAGCTTCTTAGCTCAAATCCAGGGGCGTTTCTTCCCCTCCCAGCTGGGTGTTTCTTAACCGAAGGGATGACATCATCCCCCCTTCACTGTTCATGCTGGCTCCTTGTGTCCCCCCCCCCTCCACATGTCACTGTGTCTCTCCCTATGCAGTCGTATTTTGTAAGAGCTGTTTACATACCACAAGCTTGCATTCATGTTACAATTGAATCCAGTCTTGTATAAACTGCTCCAGAGATGTGCAGAGTGAAATGCTCTCAACCCCTAATGCTCCTTCTATGTTTAGGCACAGTCGCACAATTGTGCTGTTTTCTGATTGTAGAAGCCCTGCAGTGTTATTGTTTCTTCTGGCTGTGCAGAGTGAAAATGTGCTGGTCCCTTACTTTGAGTGAGAGACAGGAATGCAATCTTCGTGAATACAGCCGACCAGGGGTGCGAACAGAATGTAAATGAGCTCTCAGCTAGTGAAATGCAAGAAGGAGGGATCCGACCAGGACTGGAGATCAGTGTAAACAGAAACAGAAGATAAGGAAAACTGTGATAACAAGACAGCTTTGTTAATGACATCCAATTGCAAAGTTTCTTGTATTCACTGTCCCCTTATTCTGAAGACCATTCAATGAAATGATACAACCTCTTTAACATGAATCTGTACAGCTCCAGTATGTTACACTTGTCCAAGGCCCTTTTTAACTCATACCTTCATTTGCTCTGTTTTATTTTTGTAAATAATAAATGTTCTTGGCATTTTATGATCTTCCTAACTTTTGCTCTAATTTCCCTCTGTCTTCAGATATCTGGCCATCCGCTATCCACTTAAATCACGAGACCTCCGTACAGCTAGAAATGCTTTGGCAGCCATTGCAGTTATATGGGCTCTCTCTATCCTGTTTGCAGGCCCTTACCTGAGCTACTATCACATCATCCTCTACAATCAAGTGCCCATTTGTATTCCCAACTGGGAAGATCGTAGGAGGAAGATCATGGATGTATCCACTTTTGTCTTTGGTTACCTTTTACCAGTACTTATTCTTGGATTGTCCTATGCGAGAACCATCTGTTTCCTGTGGACTTCAGTGGATCCTGTGAAGACTGTATCTGAATCTCGAAAAGCAAAACACAAAGTAACCAAAATGATAGTAATAGTAGCTGTGCTCTTCTGCATCTGTTGGCTGCCTCATCACTTGGTGATCCTATGCTTCTGGTTTGGACACTTCCCCTTCAACAGGGCTACATATGCCTTCCGACTTGTGTCCCATTGTATGTCCTATGCTAATTCATGCCTCAATCCAATTGTTTATGCTCTTATTTCCAAGCACTTTCGGAAACGGTTCAAGCAAGTTTTCACATGTATGCTCACTCAGAAGCGAGCACGCAACAAGGTCCATGCTGTGCAGACTGCAAACACAGTAGCAGGCTTTTATGCTGGACATACAGAGGTTACCCAAGTTCAGGAGGAAACTGCCCGTGGTGGAAGAGTAGCAAGAGAAGAAGGTTTTGAGATAGGTAGTCCAGACGAATCATCCAGCCGCAGAATGGATGGGGGAAGTTGGGGCACACGGATTCCCAAGACTGTTGGTTTTATAACAGAGGCGACATAAACAGGAATACTCAACAATTGCATCCAATGGTAATATCAAAGGCAGCATCACCAAACGCCATGGTAGAGGGTGATCCCACTTCTCCGCTAACAGACTCTCTGGGTGCCGTTAGGCAATTTGTAACTTCACACTGTATCTCAGGCAACATGAATTAGATACAGTATTATTTGAATGAAGGAATTACCATGCCTGCAAATAGAAGGTGCCATGCTGCTCAACAGATTACCTTAGTAATAGATGGAAAATTCTATTTCAAAGAAACAGTGACAGTAACCTTGAGCTTTACATTGTACTGCCTGCACTTTGACTTTCATTTATGGGGCGAAGGTATAATTAGTCCTGCACTGTAAAATGCTGCTAATTTTATTCAATGGACACAAGTATTTTAAGTACATTTCTACTCTACCAATAGCTGAAAAGATCTATATCTTCTAAGAGTAGAAGCAGATCCATTTGTAAATGAGTTGTTCTCCTGTAATGCTCCGCTGAAGCAAGAAGAAATAATATGCTAAATGTGTTTTTCGCATCGTGCACACAAGACTTCCACTGTGTCTTAAAGGATGGCATTTAACAACCAGAGGAAGAGGAATATATTAGTGTGCAGCATCCATGGCTACACTTGATCCATACAAGTGAAGCCTCCAATCACACAGTATTGACAGTATACGGGTGCTGGTAATTACTTGTACTCATTTATATTCTGACCTATGAGGTCAAAAGCCTGTTTTCCAAAACCACAACTGTACACTGAAGATAAAAAAATATATTTTTAAGATACCTATAACATTTCAAGTCTTGCTGTATGTTAAATGTGTTAAACACAGAAAACCAAATGTATTTTCTCTATTAAAATGTTGTCATTTAATAGATCAAAAATTAAAATGTGACAAATGGCCTTATTTACAGATGTGTCACCATTGACTTACAGTAAACCAAACTATAACATTGTAAAAATAAACTACTTTATTACAGGGATTGGATAATATACCTTGAACTGATCCTATTTTTATGTTTCCAAGATAAACTCCTTATAATGCACCTGGCACCACCAATAGTGCCCCCTTTTTTCTTAGTCAGGTAGTTTATATCACTGTTGATTAACTTTATTACTTGTGCTGTTCTGAAAATCTGTTTGTTTTACAGGCATTATATGTGAGATCTGACAGAGTTTCAAAGGGGAATGATTGCTGGTATATGCCTGGTAGGATGGCCCCCGTTGCTGAGTTTATGGGTGTGCAAAGATTTATTGTTTTCTTTATCCAATCTTTTTGTGGAAAGACCAGGAATAAATCTGCAGACAGAACTAGTGAATACAGTTTAGTGGTCAAAAGTCAAAGCTTGATGTGAGAGACAGATGAGCACAACTCAAATTTCCAGAGAGTTAAATCCCAGTTTGAAGGAATATTCCCAGCCAGCTTCAGGCTCTCACTTCCTGTTTAGGCTGTGGGCGGGTATACAGCAGTAGTTGGCATATCAGCTCTGCTATTCCTAATTGAGCCTGTTACAGTGAAATGACTATGTAAAATCTGTAGTACACAAGACTACAGAGCTGTAAGAGATGAAAATGTGTCCTAATCTTAAACAAACAAATCTCCATTCCTAGAGATTACACACAGCAGTGACTCACAATGGACAGACAGCAGCGTCCAGCTAATCAGATAGGAAAGAGGAGAGAGAGATGGTCAGTAACCAAGAGAAACTTGTGTGCAAACAGAACAGATAAAATCTCTCTTATCTCCTCAGCAAAGCAAAATCAACAAAGCCTGTATTTGATATTAGTCTTCAATTACCTTTCCCTATATATTGAAAGCTAAACATTGTAGTGAGAGAATTCCTTTAACGGCATCAGTATAAAATTTGAAGAGCTATAGTCATGTATTTTTTGGCTACAATGACCCTTGTGTCAAGCTTTGACTTTCAAACATGGCTACCGCTGTCTGCAGCTGTTTTGTTAGTCTTTGCATACTGAGGTGCGATCAAGGAAACAGCAGACCTCAACACCCATAAACTCCGCAATTCGACTCACAGACACTCCAACCAGTTGCACACTAACAATCATTTCCCCTTGGAACTCTGTCAGGTCTGACTCATCATGCCTGTAAGAGAAATAAACAGATTCCTTGAACAGCACAAGTAATAAAGTTTATCAACAGTGATATAATCTACATGGCTGAGAAAAGAAGAGGGCACTACTGGTGATGACAGGTGTATCAGAAAGATGTCAACTTGATTATGGAAAAATAGAGGTGTTCTAATTATTTTGACTTACCCCTTCACATAGGTTGAAAAAGAAAATTCCTTCAAATTCATCCTTTTTCAGACTCAGAAGAAGAAAATGTAACAAATTCACTAACAACCTGTTGCCAACTATGATTAATGACAGTTGTAAAATTTTCATAGCTCAATTTTGTATAATTCATTACTGAATTAATTATAATCACATACTTACTGCACAATGGCAGGACAAAAAAACATTCCCAGTAAGAGAAAGAGAAAATAAAAACCCCAGTGCTTAATAGAAGTTGCACAGGTGCAGAGTACAGGTAAACAATAACTTTTTACGAGGGTGGCAATTTCTTAGTATATAACAGTACATTGGATAAAAACCAGTTCACATCATTATGCAGAAAAGTCCCAGTACCATACAGGAAGATTACACAAGTGCAAAAATACTGATAAACAACCACTCACACACCTACTATCCATAAGGGGGTGATTGATAGTATTACAATTGCACATAGATAAGGCTTATACTGGGTGCCAATTAAACAGTTATGTGTGGTGCACCATGATGGTTCACAACCAATTGATGACACCCATGCTATTCGATTGAGCGGGTTGCTCAGCATATTCCAAGTGCCCAACATAAAATACTGACATCCCAAGCTCCCCAGCATTACAGGGCCAAACTGAATACTGAAAAAAACTAAAGTCAACCTCATTGTCTTGTGAGTCTCTACACTAACTTTACCAGCAATTTACAAAATATTCACAGAAAAATTGGAAACTAATTACTTAAAAATTGTAGAAATATGGCCATGCTCACAATACAATGATTGGATAAAAGACTATTCCTAGTCGAAAACAATAAAAGTCCCAGTGCTACATGGGAGAAGTTGCACAGGTGCAGAATACTGATGAACTGTCATTCACAACCTACCAGCAAGACTTAGTTGACATCTGCATAGGCGGTTCTGTTTGAAACCTCCATCACAGCTGCAAACAGACACAAAAGGATCCTTTTTACAATGGGCATCAATGGTACCCAAGGGACTTTATTGATCACAATGGGTCCGTCATAGTTCTGACATGGTGTCCGTTGTTTAGACACAAAAATAGCACATCTTGCTGCGCTATTTTTTACGTCATTCCCAATGGACCATGCATTGGAGGTTGCTAACAGAACCTCTGACGCAGATGTGAGGCTTGGTTTACATCTGCATCAGAGGTTCTATTAGGAACCTCCAATGCATGGTCCATTGGGAATGAGGTAAAAAATAGCGCAGCAAGATGTGTTATTTTTACATGAATTTCGGTGAGCTTTATGTTAATTATAACCCAGCTATTTTTTATCAGATAGGCATTCAGTCCTTTCATCAATGCTGTCATGATATCTGTCATTGCTACTAATGAGTTAGGTCTTTCCATAGTGTGCTTACTTAAAAGCAGGCCATACACTTAAGAAACCTATCAGCTAGATGCTTGTTCAACTGATAACTTATGCATTCTCCTAGTCTCCACTGGTGGTGGCTTATTTCCACAAGAATGAAAGGATCAGGTTGTTGAAATTCAATTGTCTAACAATTCTATCTCCCAACATTTCCAGTCTGTGGAGAGTCAGGAGCTGGGCGCCAGTTTTATGCGCATAATATTAGCATAGAATGCGCCTGATTTGTGAACCCGCTCTACTGTGGATCATAAATCAGGCGCATTTTAGCACTAACACGACATTTCTCTTTGAAAGTGGTTTACCTTTTCCAGCAGTAATGCGCCTGGAATTGCTGTAACGAAGCTATAAATCTATAGCTTCGTATGGTTCTAGTGCGCCCCGCCTCCCACATGCACCCTGAAATCAGGCGCATTACAAAGTGCGTCTGATATTGGCATGGGGGACATTTACACCTTTTGCAAATGGAGCTGCACTAGATGTCGGGCTGAAAATACGTCAGAATTCTAGCGTAGCCCCATTCATACATGCCGCACCTTGTTCCTCAAAAATTGGTGGTTTGACTCTTGTTTTTATTCTTTTCATTTAAATCATACTGACCTATGCCACTGTACTGTATAAAGACTGTCATTCCTCACTTTAATCTCACTATTGTAGTCCACAATCTAAATTGCACATGTGGGAGGAAATCAGAATATTCAGAGGAAACCTACATAAACAGGAAGAGCACCAAAAACTCAATGCAGATGTAGTCCTTGGCTGGACTTAAAGGGATTGTCTCACTTTAGACAATGATGGAAAATCACTAGGATATGCCATCAATGTCAGATAGGAGTGGGTCCCATTTCTGGGACCCAATCCTATCTTTAGAACGAGCCCCGAAGTCTCTCCATTCTAAATGGAGAGGTTAATGGAACTCACCAATTGAAATAAATGGGAGTTCAGAGTACAGCGTGCAAGACCCCAACCCTTCAAGGCAACAATGCTTACCACTGAGCCACCATGCAATGAGCAATGGGTCTTGACTACAAACGGTTTTATCCCTCAGGAACGTGTTTATATGGACTAAATGCTGAGTTGCATTATATTGGACATATCAACATCTCTTTTTGTAATATTTGTAGGAATGAATTATTGGGAACATTTACTAGTAATGTGTGTATTATCAGATAATATCTTGGCACAGATTTCACGGGTTTCTGGTTGAGTATTTTTAAAGTCAGTGCACATTGACTGCAGTTATATAGCAACATCAGCTTTCATTATACTATGGTTTGTAGCTTCTCTTTCCAACTTGCCTTAATATTGATAGTCTGTACATTGGACCAATCTCACTCTATTGTCATTTTTCACTTTTTTCTCCAGAGAATATCTTGCTGTTTTATTGCAGAATTAACTGATATGCTTATGATGTTTATCTCAATGAAATATTCAGGATAGTGAACATGATATTGTTCCCATGGTGTGTTAAATAGGAGCAGGGTCAAGTCAGTACTAGGCAAACATGGACAGATCCTAGGTCCCACTGAGCTCCCGGAGCCCATGGCAAGTATAATCTATGCTTATCCAACTGAGGGTAGAGAGACAGGGGTCCACATATGCCTGCAGCCAGCCCTGCATAGGAGCAATAGTTTTTAGGACTATGTATAAAATCTTTCTTGCTTTTGCATTTTCACATGCTTTTCAGTATCAGTACTCACACATGAGTACAGGTAGAATTCAAAGACTCCCAATGTCTTGTCATATCAAGCAATAATAAATACATTTTAACTGCTTATAAGATATAAAATGAAGAAGAAAATGACTGTTCGTAGGATGGGGCTGTATTGGTTATGGGGAGAAATGAATTTATGTAAATACATTATAGAAATAACATTATATATACATATATACCCAGTCACAGCTGCCGAATTGTAGCTGAATGTTCCTGCCAGCAGTTCTGGTGGCTTCATCATGGCCATCTCATTATTACAATCAATGTAACCTACGTCGGGGAGCAGGCTGGTTGAAACTCCCAGGTCGCTACCTCTGACATAGCTCCTCGAGGTGACAGCTGACATGCAGGGTGGAACTGTAGCATGACACAGAGGTGTAGTCAGGAGACCGGTAAATGTTCAGGGCAGGTAGCATTCTAGCGAGGTTGGGTGAAGTGCTGAAGTCAAAGCAGGTGGTAGGCAAACAGGAATGGAGCAAGGATTTGACAAAGGGAAGGCAATGGAACAAATGCTCAGGAAAACAGTTAACACGAACAAAGGACACTTATAACTTGGCGAGGGAGTACAGGGGAGGTGCCATCAAATAGGAAAGGGACAAAAGTGGATGGCCATGGCAACCACTGGCTGGCACACACTGGCCCTTTAAATCAGGAATAGCTGGCACAGGTGGCTGTACAGAACTCAGAGGAGCAGGAGATGGGGCAGCACACCTGCGGGGACTGAGGGAGAGGTGAGTACAGTGTGGAGGATCTGAAGTAGAGTGTCGGGCGCAACTGCGGATTGGCGCATGGACCATGGCTCGTCCCAGCACCCGACACTGCCAGGCAGAGAAACGGGCGAGTCATGTCCGTTACAACATCCAAGTTAAACTCTATATTAAGGTCAACTGAATGAAATGTCAGAAAAGTATGGAAACCACTTTAGCATTGTAATCATATGAACCATATGAACTATTGCTGGCTCTATTGGTAGCTCCATTGCTTGGGTCAAACTGAGTGCTTGAGAGAACAGAGTGCTGAGTTAAAAAACCGGAGTTAAAAACAGGAGAGCAAAACTGGTAAGTAGACAAACCTATTTTATTTAATACTTCAAACTAATTAACTTTTTTTTTTCTTTCTCTTCATTGCTGTTGCACCGGGATAATGGACAGCTTCACTGGCAATTTCCAGCAGTGCACAATCTGCCATATGTATGCACTACTGTAGCAAGTGGTCCAGGGTAAATACCGCTGTAGCAGATGTGAGCATGTTGCTACTCTGGTAGCTCGCATTTTAGACCTAGAGGAGCAAAATGCGACACTGAGGGCGATTGACAATGAAGAGAAGAGTTTGCTTCTCTTGGAGCAAACAGTTAGTGGGCTAAATGTTGAGGGTGGAGTATTGGATCAGCAGGAGGAGCCGTGTAGCTGGGTTAATGTAGACAGGGGGTACCAGAAAAAGAAAGGTCACTTCTCCTCCTGAGATTCCTAGCAAAATTGCCAAGTTGGGTGATAATGCTGGGGAATCAGTCTCAGAAATGGCAGCCCTAGTGGACACTGCTCTTCCTAGCAGCCGGAAGAGCAGCCCAACTAGTAGTAGGGGGGATGGGAATGCAGGTAAGAAAAGACAGTTAGTAGTTGTAGGGGATTCTATAATCAGGAAGACGGATAGAATAATTTGTCTCCAGGACCCTTCAACCGAATGGTTTGCTGTCTCCCTGGTGCCAGGGTTCGGCATGTGGTGGACCGGGTGGATAAATTACTGGGAGGGGCTGGCGATGACCCAGCTGTTGTGGTCCATGTTGGAACCAATGACAGAATACATGGTAGGTGGAGGATCCTAAAGAATAATTTTAAAGAACTAGGCTCAAAGCTGAAAGAAGGATCTCCAAGGCTGTGTTCTCCGGAATACTGCCTGTGCCATGCGCTACTCAGGAAAGACAGCGGGAGCTCAGGGAGTTAAATGCATGGCTGAAGTCTTGGTGTAGGACAAAGGGGTTTGGGTTTTAGAGCACTGGGCTGATTTTTCATTGGGGTACAATCTGTTTTCTACAGATAAATTGCACCTGAATGGAAGGGTGTCTGCTGTGCTGGGGGAACGAATTCTAGAAGGGGTGCAGGAGTATTTAAACTAGGGATGAGGGGAGAGGACAATATAGAAAATGAAGGGGTAGATAGGTTAGAGAGTGGGCAGACTATATCGGCGGGTGGAGAAGTGGAGTGGGGGAGGTGGAGTAGACCAGTGGATAAGGAGATCCATGTGTTGCAAACCAGCATTGAAGATATAGGTACCCACAATATCTCATGTAATCTCATGCCATCTACGAACTGTGTAATAAATAATCACATGCTGTCTACTAAAGGTATAATGTATAATCCCATGCCATCATCTGAAAGGATAATGTATAATCCCATGCCATCTACCGAAGGAGAGATGTTTAATCGAATGCCGTCATCTGAACAGGTAACGTTTAATCCCATGTTGTCTACTAATGTATGATCCCATGCCGTCTAATGAACATGTTAAATACAATCCCAAACCGTTGACGGAAAGTGTAAAACTGGAAGGGAACTTAAAATTTCTATTCACAAATGCTAGAAGTCTTGCAACCAAAATGGGGGAACTTGAGGCGCTAGTTGTAGAGGAGCTGATTGAAGTAAGTATTGCTGAAACATTGCTGAAACATGGCTGGACTCCTCGCATGATTGGGAGGTCAACCTTCAAGGTTTTAATCTATTTAGGAAAGACAGAGCGAACAGGAGGGGAGGAGGAGTGTGTTTGTATGTAAGGAGTGATATGAAGGCAAATGTGAAAGAGGAAATAGAGGGCGGAGTAGCTAATGATGTGGAAACATTGTGGGTGGAAATACAAGGGGGGGTTAATGCAGAAAATATTATTTTTGGTGTAATCTATAGACCCCCGAACATCACTGAGGAGATAGAAGAACAGGTGCATAATCAAATGGTGCGGGCAGCACAGGCAGGTACAGTGGTAATAATGGGTGACTTTAATTACCCAGGCATTGACTGGGGTCACGGTTCTGCATCAACTGAAAAGGGAAGGAAGTTCCTCAATCTGTTAGAGGATAATTTTATGGGGCAGTTTGTGGAGGAACCCACTAGAAGTGATGCTCTGTTGGATCTGGTCATTTCTAACAAAGCAGAACTTGTCGGAGCGGTCACGGTTTCTGAAAATCTTGGTAACAGTGACCACAATATAATTCATTTTAGCGTAAACTGGAAAAAAGAAAAACAGAGCGGGAAGGCAAAAACATTTAATTTTAAAAGGGCCAAATTTTCCTTATTGAGGGATGCAATACAGGACCTAGACTGGGAGCAGCTATTAGCAAATAGTGATATAGAAGCCAAATGGGAGAGCTTTAAATATACTTTGGGGAAATTTATTGCAAAATATATTCCTATGGGTAACAAGTATAGGCGACTAAAACTAAACCCAACATGGCTTCTGACTTCTGTTAAGAGGGCGATAAACAATAAAAAAAGGGCATTTAAAAAATTAAAGTGAGAGGGCCCGGCATCAGCCTTTGAAAATTACAGAGAGCTTAATAAAATCTGTAAAAAAGTGATAAAAGCAGCTAAAATTCAAAATGAAAGGCAGGTGGCCAAGGACAGCAAGACTAACCCCAAGAAATTCTTTAAGCATATAAATGCCAAAAAGCCGAAGTCAGAGCAAGTAGGACCCTTAAAAACCTGTGGGTAATAAATAGGTTCTTCAGCTCAGTATATACTATCAATGAGAAAGTAGTTGATGGGGGTGGGCCAAGTGCAGATGTAGGTGGTGCCAGTACTGTTAATACATCATCTGCTATAATTAATTGGCTCAGTGTAGAAAAAGTCAAAGCCAAGTTAAATAAACTGAATGTGAACAAGGCTCCAGGTCCTGATTGTATACACCCAAGAGTTCTTAAAGAGCTCAGCTCAGTCATCTATATGCCCCTGTACATGATATTTAGAGATTCCCTGGTGACTAGTAGAGTACCAGGAGACTGGCGCAAGGCAACTGTAGTTACCTGTCATGGTAGCTGGTGCGGGTGCCGTCGCCCCCCGCGGCCGCCCCCCTGCCTGCAAGGGGTCCGGTGCGGGTGCCGCGGCCGCCCGCGACCAGTCCCTTGCTGCCCGGGCCCCGGCACTTGTTCACTTACCTGTCCACGCTCCTGTACTTCCTGCTCCTGCCTGTCCCAGCCGCCGTGCTCACACCCGCTGCTTAGGGCGTGCGCGCGACGACTGGTCTGGATTTAAAGGGCCAGCGCGTCGGTAATTTGTCAATTGCCGGCCGCTGGTCCTATATAAGGTACAAGCCCTCTACACTCTCTGCCAGATTGTTAGTGTGCGTTAGTGAGTCTTGAGAGTGTTGGAGTTCCGTATTGATTACCCGTGTACCAGTCCGTTCCGCTACGTTTCCTGACCTTGCCTGTTTTCCGCCTGTCCTGACCGTCTGCCCGCGAACTTCTGCCGCCCATCCTGACCTCCTGCCTGTCCCCGACTACGTCTCTGGATTACGATTCTGTACCACGCATTACCCCGGCCGCCATCGCAAGCAAGTCACGTCAGGGGTAGCGACCTGGTAGCCTCACGCCGCAGCAAGTCCATCCCGCTTTGCGGCGGGCTCTGGTGAAAACCAGGGGGCTACTTAGACTCCGCTCCCTGGCGTGGCTTAACTATCATCGCTTGCGGTGGTCCAGCGAATCCACCAAACCCGTTACAGTACAATCTGGCCATGGATTTCGCCAGGGCACCTTTGCCCGATCTTCGGGACGTCACGACGGCCGTCGCCCAGCAAAGCCAGCGTATTGACCAGCTCGCGGCCATGATGCAGAATCTTGCGGCCCGTCTACCTCCGCCTGCGGCTGCTTCCGCCATGCCTGCACCAGTTGCTCCTGCAGCCATGGCTCTACCTGTTCCTGCCTCGGGGCCATCTCTGAATCTGCCGCTCCCCTCACGCTATGATGGAGACCCCAAGAAGTGCCGTGGCTTCATCAGTCAATGCTCCATCCACATTAAGAGTTGGGGCATCAATTCCCTACCAAGCGGGCTAAGGTGGCCTTTATAATTAGCCTCTTATCTGAGGAGGCCTTGGCCTGGGCCACTCCGCTATGGGACCGAGGAGATCCGTTGACGGCAAGTCTGCAAGCCTTCCTCCAGGGCTTCCGCACCGTCTTCGAGGAACCTGGCCGCACCTCCTCCACTGCCACAGCTCTGCTCCATCTCCGTCAGGGTGATTCTTCTGTGGGTCAGTACTCCATGCAGTTCCGCACCCTAGCCTCAGAGCTGGACTGGAATAATGAGGCTTTGGTGGCGACCTTCTGGGCGCATTAAAGACGAGCTTGCGGGTCGGGACCTGCCATCCGCTCTGGACGAACTGATTCGGTTAGCCATGCGAATTTATATTCGGTTTGCCGAGAGACAACAAGAGCTCCGCCTGCAACAGAGGTCGCAGACCATGCTGTCTACCTCGTTTGGCTCCCGTTTTCCAACGACCTCCACTTCCTCCACTGAGCCCACCTGACCCAGGAAGAATGTTCGCAGCGTCGTCAGAGGCAGCTGTGCTTCTTACTGTGGCAGTTCTGGCCACTTCATTGGGGACTGTCCGGCGCGTCCGGGAAACTTTCGCACCTAGGACTCGCTGGAGAGGCATCCCTAGGTGTCAAAGTGGCCTCTCCCCGTCTGACCATTCCTGTACTATGTGGAGTTTCTCTGGACAGTACCTTTCAAGCCACCGCCTTCCTTAACTCGGGGTCTGCTGCAAATTTTTTAAGCCACGCACTGGTGTCCAAATTTCGTCTCCCGGTGACCCCTCTGCAGAAACCCATGTTCGTCTCCTCCGTCAGTGGTGAATGCCTAAAGGACGCTATTCGGTTCTCCACTGCACCCCTCACCTTGCAGATTGGCGCCCTACACAAGGAGACTCTGAAACTTATTGTTCTGCCTCGCTCCTCTTCTGAAATTCTCCTGGGCCTCCCTTGGTTGCAAGACCATGCTCCGACCTTAGACTGGAACACGGGCGAGATTATCCGTTGGGGTCCCGCGTGCCACTCGCGATACCTTCCTGTACTCCGTCCAGCTCTATGGCCCGCCATTGTAAAGTCTACGAAGCCTCTGCCGGGTCTGCCCACTCCTTACCAGGATCTAACCGACGTCTTTTCAGAAAGACAGTCCGAAACTCAACCCCCCTCAATCCGCCCGTCAGAATAACTGGTCTTACCTCCTCCCCTGGGCGGACTTCTCGTATAATTCCCTAGACTAGGAATCTGCTGGAGCCTCTCCTTTTTTTATTGTGTTTGGGCTACATCCCCACCTGCCTCTCCCTCTGGCTACCTCGTGTCACGTTCCTGCCGTGGATGCCCAAGTGCAGGACATCAAGGCATTCTGGCAAGTCACACGACAGGCCCTCCTACGGGCCTCCGCTCGCACCAAGGTCCAGGCTGACAGGTACCGTAGACCTCCGCCCCTATTTAAGCCAGGTGATAGAGTTTGGTTGTCTGCCAAATATATTCGTTTCAAGATGCCCAGTTATAAGTTAGGCCCTAAATATTTGTGCCCTTTTGTTGTTCTTTGGCAACTGAACCCGGTGTCCTACAAGCTCCGCTTGCCTCCTACTCTGCGTATCCCGAACGCCTTCCATGTTTCTCTCCTCAAACATTTGGTGCTGACCTGCTTCTCCAATGGATCTGTCTCTCCTTCTCCTGTGGCCAACGCTGATAACATCTTTGAGGTCAAGGAAAAAACAGTGAGGGGGAAGTGGTTCTTTCTGATTGACTCAAAGGGGTTCTGGCCTGAGGAGCGCTCATGGGAACCCGAGGCCAACCTGTCATCTGACCTCCTCTCTAAACTCCGAAGAAAGAGGGGGAGACCTAAAGGGGGGGGGTACTGTCATGGGGGCTGGCGTGGGAGCTGTCGCCCCCCCGCGGCCGCCCCCCTGCCCGCATAGGGTCCGGCACGGGTGCTGCGGCCACCGCGACCATCCCCTTGCTGCCCAGGCCCCGTCACTTGTTCACTTACCCGTCCACGCTTCTGTACTTCCTGCTCCTGCCTGTCCCAGCCGCCGCGCGCTCACCCTAAGGGCCAGCGCGGCGGTAATTTGTCAATTGCCGGCCGCTGGTCCTATATAAGGTAAACGCCCCCTACACTCTCTGCCAGATTGTTGGTGTGCATTAGTGAGTTTTCAGAGTGTTGGAGTTCCATATTGATTACCCGTGTACCAGTCTATTCCGCTACGTTTCCTGACCTTGCCTGTTTTCCGCCTGTCCTGACCGTCTGCCCGTCTCTGACCACGAACCTCTGCCGCCCGTCCTGACCTCCTGCCTGTCCCCGACTACGTCTCTGGATTACGATTCTGTACCACACATTATCCCGGCCCCCATCGCAAGCAAGTCACATCAGGGGTAGCGACCTGGTAGCCTCATGACGCAGCAAGTCCATCCCGCTTTGCGGCGGGCTCTGGTGAATACCGGGGGCTACTTAGACTCTGCTCCCTGGCATGGCTTAACTATCATCACTTGCGGTAGTCCAGCAAATCCACAAACCGTTACATTCCCATCTTCAAAAAAGGCTCCAAGTCTTGCCCAGGTAATTATAGACCATTAAATTTAACATCTGTTGTGGGAAAAATGTTTGAGGGGCTCATAAGGGACTATATACAGGAGTATGTTGACAAATACAATATTATTAGTGATTGCCAGCATGGATTTACTAAGGACAGAAGCTGTCGGACCAATCTGATCTGTTTTTATGAAGAGGTGAGTAGAAGTCTGGATAGCGGGGCAGCTGTGGATATTGTGTTTTTAGACTTTGCAAAGGCATTTGACACTGTCCCGCATAAGCGTTTGTTAGGTAAATTAGAATCCATTGGGTTAGAGATAACAGTGTGTAATTGAATTAAAAACTGGCTGCTGGATCGTACTCAGAGAGTGGTGGTAAATGACTCCTACATTAGATATAATATATATATAGATAGATATAGCTCCCCTCAAGCAGGTATATAGATAGATATAGCTCCCCTCAGGAAGGTATATTTAAGGCTCCAAACAGGCAGGTATGTAGCTATTTAGGGCTCCTTACAGGCAGGAATATAGTTAAAGCTCCACACAGGCAGGTATATAGCAAGTTCGGCCTCCATACAGGCAGGTATATAGCTAGTTCGGGCTCCATACAGGCAGGTATATAGACAGGGCTTTCCACAGGCAGTTATATAGCCAGGGCTTTCCACAGGCAGGTATATAGATAGGGCTTCCCACAGGCAGGTATATAGACAGGGCTTTCCACAAGCAGGTATATAGACAGGGCTATCCACAAGCAGGTATATAGACAGGGCTTTCCACAGGCAGGTATATAGATAGGGCTTTCCACAAGCAGGTATATAGATAGGGCTTTACACAAGTCGGTATATAGATAGGGCTTCCCACAAGCAGGTATATAGCTGCTTCCCACAGGCAGGTATATAGATAGGGCTTCCCACAGGCAGGTATATAGACAGGGCTTTCCACAGGCAGGTATATAGATAGGGCTTTCCACAAGCAGGTATATAGATAGGGCTTTCCACAAGCAGGTATATAGATAGGGCTTTCCACAGGCAGGCATATAGATAGGACTTCCCACAGGCAGGTATATAGCTGCTTCCCACAGGCAGGTATATAGATAGAGCTTTCCACAGGCAGGTATATAGTTTTATGACCAAAATAACAAACACTAATACTCACCCTGGCTTACCTGTTTCCCAGCAGAGCGCGCTCATCTTCTATCCAGGAGCTTCCTGGGCTGGTGGGCGTGATGACGTCATGCCGCCGGCGCCGGGACGCTCCTCCGGCAGCTCCTGGGCCCGCACAGAGTTATTACTCTGTGTGCGCCGAGGAGAGGCAGCGGCGCAGTGAGCGGAGTTCATCGCATCGCTGCCTAATTCACCAGCAATAGTAGTGCTGACGGCCCGCGGCGGCCTCTCAGCAATACCCGGCCGCGGCGGGCTGTTAGCGCTACTATTAGCAGACCTGGGCATCGTACGGCCCCCGGGCCGCATCCGACGAGCTGGCGGGCTGGATGCGGCCCGGGGGCCGTACTTTGCCCAGGTCTGTCCTAGAGGGAGAAAATCTTGGATAATCTCTTTTTGAGAAAGATCTGGGCGTTCTTGTAGATCATAGACTCAAGAACAGCATGCAGTGTCAATCAGCTTCCTCTAAGGCAAGTAAGATATTGTGATGTATTAAAAGAGGCGTGGACTCACGGGACAAGGATATAATTCTACCGCTGTACAAAGCATTGGTGCAACCTCACTTAGAATATGCTATTCAGTTCTGGGCCCCAGTTTATAGAAGAGATGTAATGGAGCTAGAGAGAGTACAAAACGAGCAACCAAACTTATAAGGGGAATGGAGCATCTTAGTTATGAGGAGAGGTTAGTAGAATTGAAATTATTTAGTCTTGAGAAAAGACGGCTTCGGGGGGACATGATTAATTTATTTAAATATATAAATGGTCCCTACAAAAAGTATGGGGAAAAATTATTTCAAGTGAAGCCCCCTCAAAAGACAAGGGGATATTCCCTTCGACTAGAGAAAAGAGGACTCAATCTCCAGAGGAGAAGAGCGTTCTTCACTGTAAAAAAATTTGAATCTGGGGAATAGCCGGGCCTGAGGAGTGGTCACAGCGGGGAACTGTAGAGAGTTTCAAAAAAAAGGCTTAGATACCTACCTGGAACAAAAAAGAATTTTTAAATTGCGTATGTGCAATGTAAAATTCTGGACCCTTTGGCTGGTGGAGGCTCGGGGGGTAAAAAGTTAGGGTCCCCAAACGGGAAAGCACTTTGGGTTTTCTTCCCCTTTGTGGGTTCCAGGGCATTAACCATTGGTGGGGGCGGGGTTTAAAGTCTTTGTTCTCTCCCCTTAAACCCACTTTTTCCCCACCCTTGGTTAAAACTTGATGGACCCCCCTGTCTTTTTTCAACCTTTTACTAACTATGTAACTATGTACAAATTTATTTAATTATGATGAAAATAATAAAATTTTAATAAATTTTTGAATAATATAATTATAATTTATGTTTTCCCTTTTTTAAACTTTTAAAATTTTTATCATTAGTTTTTTTAAAAAAATTTTTTAAAAAAATTTTTAAAAATACCCATTAATTGTTTCCCACTTTTTTCAAAGAACATTATTATAAGACATTTAAAAATTGTTGTAGGGCCCTTTTTCAAAAAAGGGGGGTCTTTCTTTGGGGGGAAACAACGGAGCAAGGGCCCAGGCTTGGTTTTTTGAAAATTTTTAAACAACCCTTCAAACTTTAGGGCAAAAGTAATTAAAACAATTTATGTAAAAAATTTAATACAGGGCCCCCCTTAACATACAAAAATTAAATTTGGGTTTCCGGGAGCCAACTGTAATTAAAACCCAAACCGATGGAAAACTGGAAATTGGGTTTGGGCCAAAGCAACCCAAAAAGGTCATAAACCCATAATAAAAAAATTTAAAATTTTAAAACCCCTTAAGGCCCATTCATTTTTGGGCCCTTTCCCTGCAAAAACCCTATTTTTTAAATCTGGCATATGCCCAAAACTTTATGTGGAATAATTTTCTGACACTTTTACCTATCCTTTGTGTTTCGAGATTTTTTTTCTTGTGACAAAATTGTGCTTTAAGTTAGAAGAAATTTGGGTTTCCTTTTAAAATTTCCTTGTTTTTTTTTGAAAAATATCAAAAAATTTTATGAAAAAATTTTAAAAATTTTTTCATTTTTAAAGTGCCAAAATTTTTTTGTATGCCCAAAGAGGTTTAATTTTTCACCACAAAATAGTTTATAACTAGCATTTTACCATTTTGGCCACTATAGGTTGGGAAATTTAAAAAAAAAATTTTTTTTGAAAAAGGGGAAAGGGGTTTTTAAACTTAGTAGTAATTTTTTCACATTTTTAAAAAATTTGCAATATTCTTTTTTTTGGGGGCCACTCCAGTTCCCGACGTGGCTTTGAGGGGCCTAGTTAGATACCTCCATAAATGACTCCATCTAAGAAAAAAGAAAACCCCCTTAAAAATATTTAAACAGTGTTTAGGAAAATTTATTAATCCTTTGGTATTTCCCCCGAAATTAAAGCAAAGTCGAGGGGAAATTTTTAAAATTTTTCCCCATTTTTGCAAATTTTTTAAATGTAAAATTTTTTCACTGGAAAACGGTAAATGTTACTAGGGGAAAAGCAACATAATATCAATTCCCCCCGGGCCCGCCTTTTTTAGAGATTTTCCCCTAAGTGCCCTATTTCAAAAAAAAAGGCTCAACCTTTAAACCCCCCGAATGGAGGACCCTACTGGACCCCTGGGGTTTTCATTTTTTAAAACGATTTTTTATTTAGGGGCCAATTTTTAGGTTTTAGGACACCCTAAGGTGCCCAAAACTTTTTTAAAAACCCCTTTAAAAAAAAACCCCATATTTGGGAAAATACCCCCTTAAGGATTAATTTTAGGGTTGAGTGAGGATATCGACCCCCCAGGTTTATTCCCAAAATTTTTTTTTTGATTAGGCAACCAAATCTGCAAAATTTTTGTTTTTAAAAAGTTTCATATTTACAAGGAATCCTGGAAAAAAGAAACCCCCAAAAATTTTTTTAAGGCCCCTTTCTTCCCAAATTCCGACCCAAAACCCCAAAATTGGGGGGGTTTAAAACCCCTGTTTGGGCCTTTTCAGAGCGTACAAGGGAGGGAGCGCTTTTTCTCTTTTGGGGAAACCAGATTTTGGTGGGGGCCCATGTCACATTTGCAAAGCCCCAAAGTAGCAGAACCAAATGAAACCTTCCAGAAGTTGCCCCTTTTTTGGGTTTTAACAGCCCTCAGGGGTTTAATTTTAGGGGGGTTTCTGTGCATTTTGGATGCCAGGTGTTCCATGGGGGGTTTTTTTTTGCTTGGGCCATGAAAATGGGGAGGAAAAAAAAACAGTTTTTTCCATTGTTTTTTGGGAATTTAATTTTTTTCAATTTCGCCCTGGGAGGGGGGGGAAATGAAGGAAAACTTTACTTTGGGGGGGCGGTACAATTACAATGATATAGATTTTATTTTCGTTTTTTTTTGTTTTATTACTTTTAACAATAGAAAATGTCTATAAAAAAATTGGGGTTTTTTAAGTTTTCCTATTCTGACACCATAACTTTTTTATTTTTCTGTGTAAAGAGCTGATTAGGGGCTTTTTTTTTTGCGGGATATTTTGATGTTTTTATTGTAAATCATGGGTGCATATATGCTATGTTCACTTTTTATTAAAGGGGTCTTTGTGAGACGTTATGAACAAAATACAGCAATCTTGGTATGTTTTTTATTTTTATTTTTTATAGGGGTCACTAAAAGGGTAAAATTGACATCTATTTTACTCTGAGGTCAAATGATTCGCGATACCCAATTTGTATATTTTTTTTAGTTTTACTTTTTTATACAAAAAAAACCCTTTTATTCAACCAAAAAAACTTTTATTGCATCGCCATGCTGAAGCCAAAACTTTTTAAAATTTTTTTGTGTTTAAGCTGTGTAGGGACTTTTTTTGGGGGAAGAGTTAAAGTTTTTTTTATATCATTTTTGGGGGGCAAAAGCTTTTGATCGCTTTTAAATCCTTTTGTAAAGGGCGGGGTGAAGAAAATACTGCAATCCTAGTATGTTTTTTTTTTTTTTTTAAAAACAGCGCTCACCATCAGTACCATATAATTAGCTTACTTTTGGTCGATCGATTACGGGAATCCTGTTTTTAGTTTTTTTATGTTGAAGCATTTTTAAAAAAAAAAGTTTTTTTTAGTGGGGTAAAACAATATTTATGCATCCATCTTCTGAGAGCCATACATTTTTTATTTTTCCGTATCAGAGCTTTAAGGATTTTTTTTTTGGGGGATGAACACGTTTTAATTTGGGGTAAAACTTTGGCATTTATAGAGTTTTTTGATCGCTTTTTATTCCATTTATTGCTGCGTATAAAACAAAAATCTTAATAACAGATTTTTTTTGTTTTTTTTTTTTACGGCTTCAGCATACGGGTTAATTAGCAGACAATTTAAAGGCGGGTCGACACACCGGCGATACCAAATAGGTACTTTATTTATTTTTTATCTTTTTTGGGGCGTTTGGGGCTTTGAAAAGGGGAAAAGGGGGGGTGTACTTTTTTTATTTTTTTTTTCGTTTTTGTTTTTTTACTTGTTTTTCAGTTTTTTTTAACTTTTTTTTTACTTTTCACATTTTTTTTTACTTTTCCCCATAGGTAGAGATGGGCGAATTTCTAAAAAATTCTTTTCGGTCCGAATTACTTCGGCACGAATCGCGTTAAAAACAGCTATTTCCTGGCTGCACAGAGCCTGCAGGGGGCTTAAATGTTGTGCCTCTTAAAATGCAGAGGCAGGGTTGGGTTGGGGCTTCAACAATGTTGTGTTTTTGTATGACAACCCCTGACTGCCGCTGCCTTAGAATCCTTCACTATAAAATTCCCTGGGGACTTTAAAAGGCAAAACGGGGCCCAAAAAACTGAACGGGGATGAGCCCCTTAAAGTCATGGCAGCGACAGTGGAAAAAAACAAGCTGAGCGCTCAGGGGGCCCAAAATTAGTGACAGATTGTGGGGGTGACGGCAGCAGCCACGCAGCATGAGGTCAACAGTGGGACAATGACATTCTAGAGGGGCAAGAACAGAGTAGGGCCCCAATGGCACAATGACACAGGTGGAGTCACGGCAGCAGCACATGAGGTCAGACAGGGCACAATGACATTCTGGAGGTGGCAAAAACAGACTAGGCCACAGAGTGCACAATGACACAGTGTGAGGTCACGGCAGCAGCAGCATGACGTCAGACAGGGGCACAATGACATTCTGGAGGTGGTAAAAAACGGGAGTAGGCCACAGAGGGGGCACAATGACACAGTGTGGAGGTCACGGCAGCAGCAGCAGAAATGAGGTCGGGCAGTGGCACATGACATTCTGGAGGTGGCAAAAACAGGATTGGGTCACAGGGTGGCACAATGACACAGTGTGGAGGGCCCACGACAGCACCCCACAACAGCAGCATGAGGTCAGACAGTGGCACGATGACATTCTGGAGGTGGCAAAAACAGGAGTAGGCCACAGAGTGGCACAATGATACAGTATGGAGGTCATGACAGCAGCCACAACAGCAGCATGAGGTCAGACAGTGGCACAATGACATTCTGGAGGTGGCAAAACAGTAGTAGGCCACAGAGTGGCACAATGACAGACAGTGGAGGTCATGGCAGCAGCCGCATGAGGTCAGAGAGTGGCACAATGACACAGTGTGGAGGGCACGGCAACAGCCACAGCAGCAGCATGAGGTCAGGCAGTGGCACAATGACATTCTGGAGGTGGCAAAAACAGGAGTAGGCCACAGAGTGGGACAATGACACAGTGTGGAGGTGGGTGGCAATACCAGTCCCTGGTAAAGATGGTTGGTGGCAGATGGAGAAACTGTCAGCAGATGTGTGGCATCAGGCGGGTGGCGGCATCAGAATAGTGGCTGAGGCAGATAGTTTGAACTTAGACTCATTTCTCACAGTTTGGGTGAGGCGTCGAGGCTGATGTAGTCTGACGCCTAAGGCATTGGTGTGTGGAAATCATGGGCGATCCACGCCTGATTCATCTTGACAAAGGTCAGTCGTTCCACATTTCCCGTGGACAAGCGGGTTCTCCTTGGGGTAACGATGGCCCCCGCCGCACTGAACACCCGCTCTGATGCCACACTACTGGCCGGGCAGGACAGCTTCTCCACTGCAAACTCGGCAAGTTGTGGCCACACATCCAGTTTGGCTGTCCAGTAGTCCAGCAGACCTTCTAACTGGGGTGGCAGAGTGCATCTGGACCGAGAGATGATGGCAAAGAGAAACAACTCTCTTCTGCAGAGGTGGTGGAGCCTTGACTGGTTGCAATGGCATGTGTGCCACTGGGCGCTGCTGCTGCTGCTGTCGCTGCAGCGGCTGGATGGACCACCACATCTGAGCCACGTTTCTCCGGGGCCACCGGATGGTGACGCTGCATGTGTTGACCCAGGGCCGTGGTGCCAACGTTAGCTCCCTGGCCACGCTTCCCTTTCTGCCCACAGATTCTACATATACCCATATTCGGCTCCTCTGGTGTCTTAGCAAAGAACTGCCACACCGCCGAGTGGGTGATTTTACCGCCAATGCTCCGCACTGAGTGACTACTACCGCTGTTGCCTCGCTACTTTCTTGGACCTGCGAAGCGGGTTTTCTACCCCGTGACCGCTTGGCTCCTGACCTCACACTGCTGGCTGCGCCGCTGCCTGACGTGCAAGCTGACGCCCTCTTTTACTGACGATGATGAAGCCCTTGCTTCACCCGGCTCCCAAGTGGGGTCGGCTACATCATCATCGATTTGTGTTTCATCGTCACTGCTGTCCTCATCACCGGTCTTGGTATGCAGAGGCTGACCCCTCACAGCATGACCTCCCATGCCACACTCCACATCTATACTTTGCCGCCTACTGCAAGAAGCAGGGGATATTGGCCCATTTCTTCGCTGCCAAGTAGCTGCTGACTGTCCTCCTCATCCTCGCTGTATAGTGGCGCTGAGCCCAGACCACATAGTAGATCTCTGGCTGAGGGAACCGGATGGGACAGAGGCGGGTTGAGAACAGGTGAGGGCCGCTGACCCGCTCCCGGGCCATGCCAACTAAGGGTTGTGTCTAACGTTCCCACCGACTCTTGGCTGGGGTTGTCAGATGTCATCTGGGAGGAAGTGTATGACCTAGTCAACCAATCAAGAACCATTGGGTTGCTGAACAACACACGGCCGCTAGATGACAGCAGCAGTTGTGGCCTCACCGAGTGACGCCTGCTGCGACGTCCCCTTGCTGTGCTACGACCTGGGCCTGTTCCAGGAATGTTTGTGCCTCTGCCACTCGCAGGTGAAGAGCCTGCCACCTCTCTGTCTGACATACTGTTTGTTCTAAAATGTACAGACACTGTTTGATGAAGATATCTGTATACGATAAATACACACCCTGAATTTGACTCCAAATGAACCCAGTAACAAGCTTGGTAACCCTTGGATATAAATTGCTCTCCACAAATGGCAGGAAAAATTGACTTGTATGTGCCATTTAAAAACTCTGTGTATTTTACTGAATATCAAAAGCACAAACAGGCTTAATTAACCTTCGATAGAATTATGCTACAGAATTTCTTCTGTGGCGGTGAAAAACAAAGTTTCTTTTACTGAGTACAACTGCAGAACAACGCTTAGTTAACCCCTGGATGTAAATTGCGCCAAAGAATTGAGCAACCACAAACTACCAGCTTTGTAGCGTGTTACAATGGCGTGTATTTTACGCTACACAACAAGAGAAATACTTGTAATTAACCTTCGCTTGTGAATTATGCTAAAGGAAAAATGTCTTTTTTGACGGTGAAATAAACGTTTTCTTTTAGTCACCACAGCAGCAGAACAACGCTTAATTAACCCCTGGATATAAATTGCGCAAAAGAATTGAGCAGCCAAAAATTAAGTGGATTTGATTGTAAAAAACGCTGTTCTCTTTAAATGAAACAACAGAACAGGCTTAGATCACCCTTGGATATTCAATGGGTGTGACAGATAGCATTAAAATGTATATGCAGCTGCACTGGACACACACTGGACTTCAGATCCAATACCCCAAAAAATCAGAAATAGAACATTAAGAGAAGCAGTCTCTGAGACAAGCTGAGACACCCCCCACAGGGCACGGCCGGCATCGTGACGTCACAGACACGCCGGAGGGCATTCTATGCCTTCCGTGCTGTCTGTCAGCACACAGCAGCCGCATGATCATGCGCTGCTGTCGCCGACAGACGCAGGAGAAGCGTGGCGGCCAAGGGTAGGCGAGGTACAGAATCGGCAGGCAGGCTCGTAGTCGGGGACAGGCAGGAGGTCAAGGCAGGCTGCTGAGGCTCGTGGTCGTAGACAGGCAGAAGGTCAGGGCTGGCGGCAAGGTTCATGGTCGGTAAACGTAGGCTCGAGGTTCGGTACCCGGAAAGGCAAGACTAGACAACACTGGAAGGCTTTCTCCAACAGGAATACACCAAGGATCCGGCAAAGGCCGCCAGGAAGGGGTCGGACTTAAATAGGAACAGTGACCGGCAATGATCAATTACCGCCGCACTGTCCCTTTAAATTCACACTGGCGGCGCCGCGCACGCCGGTGACCAGAGCAGTATCGTGGCTGGGTAAGTGGGTCCCGGCACGAGCAGGGGGGACGGGGCGCCGCTGGGTGTCGGAGCACGGACACGCCCGCGACCCGAGACGGGGGTCGCAGGGGCGTCCGTGACATTATGTTGTTCAGATTTTTATATTTAAAATTTTTACTACATTAAATTTGAAATTTAGTTTTACTGCTCTCACCCTTTATTCTGCATACAGCAAGAGCCGGCACATAACAGGTATTGCTGGGACCTGTGGTCCTCCAAGCAGGATCAGTACCATAGTTTCTATTCACTGACATGCTACTCTAAGGACTTTTCTCTTATTTCCAGCCTTTCTATAACCTTAATACATGTAAGGTGCATTACTTACATGTTAGGTGCATTCCGTAATGCGCCTAACACATAGACGAGGCGCATCGAACTTTAGACCTCATTCATGAACGCACAAAAACCACTTTCATACATCAGGTGCATTATACACTGAAAATGAGACTCCACAATTCACTTCAACGCGCCTTCCTTCATACATGTCACCCCAAATCTAGATGCAGAACAGTTAGAACAGCGAGACCAGGGTAAAGGTGGTGCCTGAGCCAGACTTGTTGTAATGGAACTACACTGCCCTGTCTGTATGACCTGCAGAAGAACAGCCAGACCAGGGTAAAGGTGGTGCCAGAGACAGACTTGTCATATTGGCTCTACACTGCCCCTGTATGTATGACCTGCAGAAGAACAGCCAGACCAGGGTAAAGGTGGTGCCTGAGCCAGACTTGTGGTATTGGCTCTACAATGCCCTGAATGTATGACCTGAAAAAGAACAGCCAGCCCAGGGTAAAGGTGGTGCCTGACCCAGATTGTGGTTTTGGGCTCTACACTGTGCTGTATGTATGACCGTAGAAAAAGCCAGCCCGGGGAAAAAGGTGGTGCCTGACCCAGACTTGTGGTATTGGTCAAACCTCCGTATGTTGACCGCAGAAGAACACCAACCGGGGTAAGGGGGGTTGCCTGAGCCAACTTGTGGTATTGGTCACACTGTCCGTTTGTATGACTGTGAAGAACAGCCAGACCAGGGTAAAGGTGGTGCCTGAGCCAGCTTGTGGTATTGGCTTACACTGCCCGTATGTATGCCCGCAGAAGAACCGGTTCAACATTTTTCCTCAATCTACACTGCTTTAAAAGCTTTTTAGGATTGGGGTCGAAAGCGCCAATGTTCATACATGTCGCCCACAATGTCCCAAGAAAGACCATTGGATATTGAAAATATTGTATCCTGAGGTCATTGGAACTTTAGGGAGCACTGTACTGAATTAATATTTAACCATTGTAATTTTACTCAGAAGCTGTATCATAGGCTAAATAGAAACCATACTGTACATTGAACTTAAATAGCATTCGACATAGCACATTCTTGATGTAAAACATTGTAAGGGCTTGTTCACACGGAGTTTACACTCCGTGTTATAAGCGCTTTTAGGATCCGTCTTGGGGGTCCTCAGTCGGTCCCAAGACCCATCTAAACAATTAGCAGTGGATTACACTAGTGTTGAGGGGTTATTTCGACAATTTGAAATCGGCACGGTTTTTATGTTGATCGGTTTTTTCAATATGCATAATTTGGTTAATATCTCTTATCTATTATTATCGACCATTTTCGGCCTTCCTGTCATTTTGGCGGAGCAAATCATTTTACAGAAAGAGCAGGGTGACGGGTGGTGAGTATGACGGGATGTGTATGGTTGTGATTGATGGAAAAATCACATGACCCGTTTTACATAGAACGCCTTCCTGTTCATAAGTGTGTGTTGTGTATCTTTAAGAGCAGGAGTGTGCTCGGTCTCCTCAAAAACAGTCAGCGAAACTGTTCTTTTTGTTAAAAGAAAATTTTGCTTTTAGCTGTAAAACATTAGAACTTGGTAGTTTAAAGATTTGCATTTTTTAGTAGTAGGTGAGTTTTTTTAAAGGAGCATCTAGCGCGTCAGCCCGCGGGGGGGGGAGGAGGGGGGGGGGGTGGTTGGGGGGAGTGCGGGCAAACAGACAGGGGCGGAGGCAGGAGGCAGGCTTTTGAAAGGGAGTGGATAATTGTGACCCCAGACTGTGCTTTGCCCCTGCATTGAAATGGGTTTTTATTAACAGTTTTTTGGTGAAATATTAGCTTGTATTTTTGCACCCTGACTTATATTTGGATACAATCTTTTCTAGTAACGCGGGTGTATTTGATAGGTGAAAAAACTCACCTTTTTTTACTGTACACGATTTAATTAGGTTTTTTTTTCACTTTGGCGCGTTCATTTTTTGTTCAAAGCCCCATTTTGTTTTTTCAATAGGATACGAACTTTTTAGTCCCGCAGGTGTTTTTATAAGTGCAAAAACCACTTTTTTATTTTCCAGACACAATTTAATTAGGTTTAGTTCACTTGGGCCGAGGCCATTTTTTTTAAAAGACCCATCTTGTACGGTTTACCATACAGAAATTTGCTAGTAATTGAGGGTATTTCATGGTGCAAAAACCACCTATTATTAACAGTACACAATTTAATTCCGTGTTTTTAAAATTTTTGGCGCACCCCAGCTTTGTTCAAAGACCCACTTTGACTCACAATGGGATACAGAACTTTTTTTCACCCAGGTTATTTATGGGTGCAAAAACTACCTTTTATTATCCGTACAAATTTTAAATTTACGTTTTTTTTCACTTTGGCGCCCCCAGCTTTGTTAAAAAGACCTTTTTTTTATTACAATAGGATACAGAATTTTCTAGCCAGCAGGTGTTTATAGGTGCAAAAACCCGTTTTATTACCCTACACAATTTAATTAGGTTTTTTTCCCATTTGGCGCGGCCATTTTTGTTAAAAAAAACCCTTTTTTACGGATATTCCCATAAAAAAATTGCTAAAAAATGCAGGTTATTTTCATGGGTGCAAAAACCCCCTTTTATTATCCGAAATACATTTCAAATGGTGTTTTTTTTATTTTTGGTGGGCCCAGTTTTTTTCATAGAGCCCCCCTTGTCTTAAATTTGAATACAGAAATTGTTTGTAGTCACGAGGTTTTTTTTAAAGGTGCAAAAACCACCGTTTGTTATCCGTATAATTTTTAAAAGCTGTTTTTGCACTGGTGCAGCCCTAGTTTTTTTCAAATGCCCTTGCACGAAAAATTTGATAGAAAAAATTTTTAGCAACTTTCTGTCTGTCATTGCTGAAAAAAAACGAAATTTCATCCGGTAATTTTTCTGAATAGTTTTATTGCACTCGTTGAATTCAGTTTGGGCATTGTATGATATTTTTTTTGAAAACTATAAATTTCCTATCCAGGGGCAGTTTAAACCCCTGGGTAAAGGGAAAAAAACATGTTGTTTTTGTTTTTTCGGTTCTTCCACCAGCCCCGCATTTCACGGGTCCCTTTTCAGTTTCTAACCTGTTGGCTGTGGGAAATTAGGCTGGGGAAACTGTGATTTGCCGCTTTTAATAAAGATTTTTAAAAAAATTTTCCGCCCTTCTTAAATTTTTATTTTTCTGAACATGGACAAAAATGCAGGTGGAAAGCGAGCAAAGGGGGGTTTGTAGGACATTGTGGTAGAGAAAGAGAGAAGGTCCCTTCCCGGCTGGCGAAACCGCAGAAAGGGGATCGTCTTTTTGCGGGCCCGTCAGGCTGCATCGCGGGTTTAGGGGGCCAGTGAATTCAGTAACAAACACGTGCCAATTGTTCTTCAGGGTTAATGAAACCCTGCACCCAGCTCTTACCTCCTCGCCCCCCCAGCCCGGGCCACTATTGCATCTCAGATCCTCCAACATGAAGCAAAGGGCCCGCAAAATGAAAACCTGTCCCCACCCTGGAAAACCCTTTTTCTGAAGACCTCTTTGATGACAAAAAGCGGTTGGGGTCAGAAAGGGATTTTAAAAATCAAGAGGCCAAGAGGGATTTTGTCTGCTCTGACGCCCAGTTACTGATGCCATCAGAAAGGGAAGGAAGCCCCTCAAAATGGCAAATATCCCCGGCGGGGCGGCAAAGCCTTGCAGTGCCTGTTGCTTGTAGCCCCCCAGCCCTGGATGCGAATGTCGGACGACAAAATACCCGTGTTGATGATGATGAGAGACATTGCGGGTCCAAAGTGGTCTTTTCAGCAGAATTTGCTTGCGAACGCTTTTTCCCTGGGCGGGAGGAAGGCGATGGGGGAGTGCGTACGGGCCCCGTGCAAAAAAGGGGAGGGGGGTCGCAGAAATCGCTGGTGGTTCCCCCAGCACGATCAGCGGAAACACCCCTCCTCGCTTATCGCCCTCGAAAAAGGCCAGCCCCTCAAGCCTGGGCCTTTTTCGGCGCCTCGATTCACCCAGCATTCATATGCCGCCCTTTGCCGTTTAACGCATCGTAAGGCAAGAAAAACTTAGGTTTTTAACCCCCACCAAAAATGTCTGTCACATGCAGTGAAAGCATGAGTTGAAATGGAGGAACACTTTTCCAAAAAAAAAGGCCCCCGATGCCCGGGGTTTTCCCAAACCCCCACACCCCCTGTCTCCGCTCCCCTCCCCTCCGCCCCCAAGCGTTCCTCGTGCCCTTTCTCCAAATTTAGATCAGGGATTTAGCCTCTGCTTCAGCCCCCACCGTCGCCCGAGTCCCCCAGCACCACCGAGACCCATCCTACCCATTCTCCTTCCCCCCAGTTTTAAGACCTCCGCCCCTACAGCGGCCAGTCTAGCAGCCAGCCTTCTGTCTTCCCGGTTTGGGAAAAAAAAACACCCAAACCCAAAAACCTAAATTACATTCCAGGTTTTGGCCTTGGAAATGTTTTCCCTTTTCCCTCGGTGGACCCAGATGGGTTCCCCCAAGTTATGGCCCTTGCCCCCCCCCCAATACAGTGCCGAGCGGGATTTTTTTGCCAGAAAAGCCGTCCCTGCCCGGCCCCCATGTCATCTAAAATTTTAAACGCATTTTCTGCACTGTGTCGGAAAAAATCCATCTGACCCCCAGAACACGGACTGTAAACCCCGGCCAAGGCGTATATCTCTGTGACAGCTCACTGGTCGAGCGGGGGGGATGTCTTGGTGGTGACAGTGGTTCGGCTCGGGGGCACGCTCTTCAAAACTGCAGGGTGGTGCAGGTTCTTTCCCCCAAAGGGTTTGGTGGCTCACGGGCCCAGGAAACCAGGGGGTGTTGAAATTTAAACTGTCTTGGAGACCGTCCCACACACAGGGAGGGCTGTGGACCTCTCCCAAAGGACGAGCGCTGGCTGGGTGAAAGAACCTTGTGCCAGGAAAGGGGGTGTGCGATAACGGTTCGAAAACTGCTGGCCCCCCCTTAAAAAAATCGGTAGGCTGGGGGCACACCTTCCGGCAAATGTCATGAACCCTTTTCGTCCAAAATTTCTAAAGCTTCCCGGGTTTATGCCTGCTGAGGGAAGGGTAGGGCTGAGTTCGCACTTCGCCCTTTGCACCCTCTTCATCCCCTGGCTGCTTTTCGCGTCAGCTCGGCCTCCCATCAAGTTTATTGTTGACGTGGGGAACACACTGGAATTCCCCCCTCCCCCATGCTCAGCGATTGTGACAGCATGATGCCATTAGCAGTACGAAGTGAACCATGGCTGGGAAGACAGTGCGGACCTGGGGTGTTGAGCCACCCAGAGTGGGGGCAGGTGAAAGAGTCTGCCCATCCTTGCCAGTTTTTTAAGAAGCCCCCAAAAAAAAGATCGTTGGACACCTGAAAATCAGGTCCCGCCCGCGACGGAGGAGGGGAAAGGACACAATGCGGGAAAGTTGCCTTTCTTCCCTTGAATTTACAAGGGACAGTTTCACAATTTTTCGTCTTCTTAGCAGTGGGTTTGGGGTCCCGGGCTAGTGCAAGGGGCGCATCAGCTCTCGGGTGCATCATTGAGGCAAATCAGGGCTTTTGTTTAACTTGGGGGGAGGGAAGCGGAGGGGGTATTTCGTGGACATGACGTTAACCGCGTCCCTGCCTTGCAAAAAGGTTGGCGCGAAAATTTTAGGCGGGGGAGGAAATGAGGAAGATCAGTTTGCTATTTCCCCTTTCCCAGAGGTTTGGGGAAACAAGGCTCCACTCCCTGAGGCTTGGGTGCTCCATTTCCTCCACATGATTCAAATTAAGGCCCTAAAAATGAACAACAGTTTCTGGTGGCCAGCCTCCCGGATCCCCGTACAAAACCAAAAAATCAGCACTTTCCCCCCCACCACCCAAATAGAGGTAAAAATGCAGGAAATGGGACCTTGTGTTGATCAACTGGAGACATTGTTTCCGTTCTTCAAAATTTACGGTTTGGGAAAAACGTCAGCGACTGACAGCGTAAAAGGGGCTAAAATAGCGGCAGCAGCAGCAGAGGGAATGTGGCAGAAACCAATGGGTGACCTTGGCAATCTTTTTTAAACCCCCTCCCAAGGGATGAATGCAGGGACTATACAACAACGAGACAACTTAAGATCATGGGGGCAGTATCTTTGGGCTCAACACCGTGTTTTTGGATGTGTTCCCGGGCCCAATTGATTTGGGGATCCAAAAAGGGTGAATGGCCCGACTCGCTTTCCACGCCTAGAGGTTTTTGTCCTCCCAGCACCGCTTATATTGAGCGGACCTTCAGCACAGTGGGGGAGTCATTAAAAAAGCATCGGCTTTCCACAGAAAATTGTGGATCGTTTGATTTCATAAAAGATAAATCAGGAGGATTTGATGATTTGGGGCCCCAATTCCCAAAGGGGCACCGTTTAAAGTTGGGGGCTACTTCACTTTCCTCTTCAAAAGAAAGGGTTTTAAAAAATTTTTTTTAAAAAATGATAATTTCTCTCTGCAATTTTATTCTCTTTCCCCAAAAATCATTTTGTTGGTTTTGCGGTTGGAGACTGAAAAAGACCCCAAAGGGGTTTCTAACAAAACCGCATTCCATTTACTCCTTTACTTTGAATTGTTTGCATTTCAATGGTTTTGAGGTCATTTTCCCGTGAGTTTACAGCTATAAATTATGGGCCTTTGGAAAGAAATGTGGCTTCTAAAATGGCATTTCCTCCCACAATTTTAATAGTGGGGAAAGTAATTTATAATTTTTTGGGGGGTTTTTGCTGTGATATACAGCTATAATCATGGTCCTTTTTGGAACGAAAAAGTGTCTTCTAAGTGGCATTTCTCCATCACAATGTTTTTTAGTGGCTGAAAGTCTTTTATAATTTTTTGGGGCATGTTGTGGAGATACAGCTTAAACATGGTTTTGGAAAAAAAAGTGGTTTTTGGGCATTTCTCCTCCCAATTTTTTAACGTGGTGAGAAGTCATTTTTATAATTTTTTGGGGGGCATCTGCTTTGAAATTGTAATGCAAAGGGGGGATTCGTGGACCCCGCAACGTGAAAGTTAAGCCCCCCCCAGGGAGCGGGGGGTCCCAGTAGCCCCCCCGGGGTTACCAGAGTCTGCCCCAAAGCAGGATGGGGTTGCTTTTGGGGGTGAGGCTACAGGTCGCTACCCCTGAACGTGACTGCCTGCGGTGGCGGCCCGGGGGTACAGCGTGGGACAAAATTGTAAACCCGAGGCGTAGTCAGGGACGGCAGAAGGTCAGGGGTGGCAGAGGTTCGTGGGCGAGACAGGAGGGTGAGGGCGGCGGGGAAAAAAGGAAGGTCGGAAACGTGAGGGGATGGGACTTGGGGTAGAA
>JAODAL010026627.1:0-56397 GCA_025379985.1 Phyllomedusa bahiana | reverse complement strand
CTGCCGGCCCCGCCGGACCCTTGGTGTATATTCCGGGTGAAAGTGTTCCCAGGTGTTCCTTGTTTGCTTTACCGGATCGACTCCCTCCTTAGTTTACCGTTACAAACCTTGCCGCCTCCCCGACCCCCTGCTTGTCTCCCGCTA
Source organism: Phyllomedusa bahiana (assembly GCA_025379985.1). NCBI lineage: Eukaryota > Metazoa > Chordata > Amphibia > Anura > Hylidae > Phyllomedusa > Phyllomedusa bahiana. Next base: position 56,253 of record JAODAL010026627.1, on the reverse strand, counting down.
TGAAAAAGCCCCCTGTCCTGACCTCCTGCTGTCTCGACACGAGCCGCCTCCCGTACTGTACCTCGTACTTTTGGGCCGCCCCGCAGGCAAGCCCCCCCTGGTGTGACCTGGTGGAAACCCCCGCAAAAGACCACCCGCTTTGCGGCGGGTCGGGTAATACCGGTCCCATTAGATTCCCCCCTGGTGGGGCTTACGTCATCGCCTGCTTGGCAGTGGATCCACCTCCAGCCCGTAACAGTGATGCAGGTTTAAGGTCTGCTGGGTACAAGACAGGGGGATAGTGAAGGTCTGTGACTTTTTTTTGTGGTTTTTAAAATAACAAGTGTGTTGCCTAAGATGTAGCATGACCCAAAATTTGATGTTGTGGATGTTAATTCAGCTTCTCCACCCTTTTGGGTGTAAGAATAAAGGTGTTTTTTGCTCTCCCATAGATTTTAAAATGTCATCGGCGAAAAATCTATTATGACTATCGGGAAATCTCTTGAAAATTGCCCCATATCGACTATGCCATGACGATAGTCAACGAATCGTCATCACTAGTCTGGATCATAGCAGACCCCAAACCGCATGCCCCCCGTTAAAAAAAATGCTGGGAAAAAGGAGTCTTTCAACCACCATTTTAGTTTAACTGGACATTGACTATACCTGTCTGGACCCCAGTATGACCCTTAAACCTGCTACCCACAGATTAAAAAATGCCCAAAAAAAGGGTCTTTGAAACCCCATTTTTGTTGAAGGACATTGATATGCGTCCTGAACCGCGCTGCCCCCCAAAACCGCATGACCCCAGATTAAAAAGTGCCGGAAGAAGTAGTCCCTTTAAGCATATTTTGTAAATGGACATTGACTACCATATCCTGTAACGCAGCAGACCCCAATAACCCGCACAGGTCCCTTTGGCCCATCGCGAAAATTTCCAATAAGAAATAAATTTTTTAAAACAATGTTTTCCAATACTGTGCTGTAGAGCTACTTGCCATTTACGGGGTACATTTTTCCCCGTGATTTTAGAATTGAAGCAAACAAAAACAGAGTCCCGGGACGTCAAAGGCCCTGTCTAAAAATCCTGCATTTATTCAAGTGGGTTAAAGGGAAAAATTATGATAAAAGCGGGGTGGGTTTGGAAAAACGTGGATCCGCAGGTTCAGCTGGCAGGGCCCAGACTTACAGGGGTGGGGGATGGGGGGGGCAAGGGGCTAGGTCTGTCATTATTGCCGGGGTTCGCTGAATGACGGATTTTACGTGGGTTTACAGTGGACCCCAGGGTGGGTTCGTCATTAAAAATGGGGGTTCATAGGGGGCCCAAAGTTACGGGGGGGTTTGGAGCCAGGTGGTGTCCGTCACCATAACACGGCAAAAATTTCCCTTTGGCAGCAAGAAAACAGTGTGCTGAAGAGAGTGCGGAAGCGGAAGTGGAGCAAGGCCCCCACCCTTTCCCTCAGTACACAGTCAAGCCTCGGTAGGCTTGAGAAATTTCTGCCTTACGAGAGCGCTTTGCCCCCCCGTATGGTGCGGCCTTTGAGCTTCATTGGAAATGTGGGGGTTTGACGCTCCTGTTTACCAGGTGCCTTTCCTTGGCATTTTTTTATCTTTTTTACTCAACATTTTGGGGGAAAATTGTTTCAGTTCTTGGGTGGCGAATGTGCTCCTACCCCATGTTTTAGAAAACCCTAAATCTGTTTAAATTTCCTGTACCCCTTGTACAATTCAGAAAATTTTTGTATCAGATTTTTTGACACAATTTTTTTAGTAGTTTTTTAAAAACACATTTTTAAAATGGATGGAACATATAAAAAAATTTTCGGTGTTGGGGAAAAGTAGTCGTGCCCCATTTTTCTTAAGCCGTCTCTGTGTGGGTATGTGTCCCTTTTAAAATTACGCTTGGTGAGGTGTAAATAAGGTTGCAAACCCATATTTTCAAAAAGTAGGCATATTTTTAAAAATGTTTTATCTCCCCAACGCTGTTGCTTGTAAAAAGGATCTCCCAAATCCCAAAAAAGGGCCCAAACCCAAATATAGAGTGGCAAGCAAAAAAAAGCTTAAAAATATACTTTTTTGTGGACATTTTCTTAAATATGTAATGATAGTGCTACTTGAGTACTTGCGTTCCATTTAAGTCGGTGCGGCAGTGGGAGCGGTACAAAGCCCATGAATGGCGAGGCCCCCGGGTTTATCAGTGTGTGCGCCAGTCGGGGACAACAGACGGAAATGGGCTAAAAAAAAACCGTTTTGGGTCTTTTCGGGGCTAGTCCTGCCCCTTTTCAAAAACGTAATTTCCTTTTGAATCCCTTTCCCTTTTTATACTTGTAGTCATTTTTGGATACCTAGGAACAGAAACGGTTACATATGATAAAACCAATTTAAAAAGAAGTGGTTAAGATTTTAATTTTCCCTAGGGAGTAAGGTGTTCATTTTAAATATCCAGAATGATTCTCTTAAAGCGGCTTTTTTCTAAATTCTTATTTTCTGGCTGTCATTCCTCTAAAACGCCCCATTTAAGATCGTTACTGTGTGTTTGCTCTAAAAAGGTGTTTGGCCACCGTAGTTTTCCCCAAAAAATTTTTTCTTTGTTTGTTCATTAACAAATTCAGCTGGGTTAGGCTTTTCCCGTATAGAAGATTTATGTTCTGTAATAGTGTTTTTATAGAACGTGTGGTTTGACCCACAGCCCTTGACATGGGCATTTAAGGAATATCCACCCCTTTTGAATTACAAAGGAAAAAATTCCTTTGTGAAAGATTTTTACCCTTTTGTCGGATGTGTAATATGTGGTCCTTGATTATTGATACAGTTGTACATTGAGGCCGGTTTTAAAGTCCCTTTTATGTTTACTTTGTTTTTGTTGCTTGGTGAACGTTTGTTTTTATTCAGTGTGAGGACACAAATTTTGTTTTTCCCACAGTCCGCCCCTTTCTGTAAAAAAATCTAGGATGGATGAATTTAAATTTCATATTTGGGTCTTTTGACAAAGGTACAATATTTTTTAATGGAGTTTCTTATCAAACCACTATGTGCATCAAAAATACAAGGAAAATCACTCTGATCTCTTCACCTTTTTTTCTAGATTTTTGTAAATCTTCCTTTAAGTGCTCTCCTCTTCTGCAAATTTTTCAAGTTTTCCCTCATAGCCCCTTTGCAATAAATTTTCAATGAGAATTTTTTCTTGCTATAATAGAGTCTTCTTCGAACAAATTCTCTGGCTTAATAGCTGTCCTTTAGGGGTTCCCATGTTTTAAATTTTGGTGCATGCTGACTCGTCTGTGTAATACATTATTTTTATCCATAGGTTTCTTAAAAGGGTTTTGTATTAAAACCTGAAGGGGCTTGTTTATTTTCTCTAAATATTAATCCCGTTTTCTCTATGGTAAAGTAAAATGAATGGTGGGGGATTTGTTTAGGGGGAAGAAATCAATGATTCTTTACAGGCCTCCCCAGATGACAAACACGTCATCGACGTATCTTAACCCGGTGTGACTTTATGATAAAACCTGTCTTAATACATATTTCTTTTATAGGTCATATAAAATATTTTGGGCCCGTTTGGCGCAGCCGGCGGGGCCCTCGAAAACCCCCTGCAACTGGAGAAAGAAAAACTGCCAAACTTTAAGTAATTCCCAGTAAATATTAATTCAAGAAGAGTCATGATAAATTTAAAGTGTGCTTGGACAAGCTGCTTTATTATAAATATTTCTAATTTTTCTCAATTATTCTTGTTTGGAAAGTTTGTGAAAAGAGCTTATGCCCTAGTACGAAAACATATTTTTTATCTATTTTTTAAACTTTTTAATTTTTCTTAAAAAAAAGCCCAGATCATAAGGGTGTGGTATCTTTCTTTTTTTTTGCAAGAAGAAATCTACATAAACGGCCAGTGGTTCTAAAATAGAGCCTATGCCGGACACAATGGGCCGGCCTGGAGGTTTTTCAATTGTTTTATGTACCTTAGGTACCAAATATAGCGTAGGGACCCGGGGACGTACACATAAAAGTGAAGTTTTTTCTTTAGGAGAGATAATGCCTATTTCTACTGCCTCATTGATGTCCTCTATTATCCCTTGCATTCTTGTGTGGGATTTGGTCTAATTTTCCTATTTTTACTGTCGGGTGTTTAGTTGAAGTGTGGCCTCTTGTATGTAATCTAGGTATTTGCACCCCACCCCCCCCCCCCCTTATCGCTTTTTCTGATGACTATTTTTTCATTATTTTCAATTCCTGCAGTGCTTTTTCTTCCTGTACGGTGACATTGTTGTTTGGTTTTAAAATTACCCCTTTTTTCTGAAAACCCCCGAAAAATAAAATGTTGAAAAAGTTCTAATGCTGGAGTGGAAATTTCAGGGTTTAAACGGGCTATGTGTTTTTAAAATTATTGGGACATATTCTATTTGTTTGGATGAGTTTGCCAAAAAAACTTTTTCAATCTTTTGCTTACACAGGCGAAAAAAAATAAAATTAAAAATGGGAAACGGGGGTGAAAGGGCGACGGTACAAATTGGTCCTTTGTTTTTTTGGAAAAGTGAGCTTTTGGAGTTCTTGGGGAAATGTTTAGAACCAAGCTTTCACTTATTTTTCTTTGGTGGAGTTCCCCCTGTACGTGTGTTTTTTTCGATCGACACAGAGGCTTTTTCAGAATGTTTTTCGCTGGGGCTTTGTTTGCACTCCCAAAAAATCACGAGGTTATCTTTTGGGTCCAGTTCTATTTTGGGGGGTTGATTGATCCGGTTTCTTCCCAATCTGAAGTTGCCTTGCCTTTGTGGTGTTTTTCCCCCTTTGGGTCTATTACCCTTTTTTGCTTTTGGCGTTTTTTGCCAGGATTTTACTCGATTTTGTAGAAAATTTTTCATCCCTTTAAAAATTTTTTTAACTTGGGTTTTTTGCAATTTAATCTTATGTTTTTTCCCAAAGGGTTTTTTTTTAAATCATCCTTTTCCCTTTAAAATCTTCAGTTGGTAATGTTTTTTAAATTCTCATCTAGCCTTGATTTCTTTGCGAGGGGGAATAATATTTTTTGTAGGGCTTCAGTCAAATATTCAAGCCCGTGAATATTGGTTTCCAATAGCGTACCATTTTTCTTTGTACGCCAAATCATCTGGTAAAAGGATGGGCTGTAATGGACTTCTTAGCCCCCTGGGGATCCTTTGTACCCTTTAGATATTGGTAAGCGTTGAAGATGTGAAGTAAGGCTAACTTCTCCTTTTCAGTGTTGTATTTTTAAATAGCCCGACGTAGTTAAAAATCGTGATGAATGTTTGTCATTGGGGAGGCTCTGTAGAAGAATATTGAGTTATTACCTCCTAAATAAAGTCACCCATCATTCAGTTTACTTTACCTAAGAATAAAGGATTCAATATTTTGATGTAGAAATCAACAAAGCCCTTAGGTTTAAGTAAAACCCCTTATAAGAAACCTATGGATAAAAATAATGTATTACATAGATCGAGTCAACATGCACCACAATTATTCATAGGAATCCCTAAAGGACAGCTTATTAGAGCCAGGAGAATTTGTTCAGAAGATAGACTCTATTATGAGCAAGAAAAAATTCTCAACGAGAAATTTATAGCTAGAGGTTATAAGAGGGAAGAACTTGAGAAATTGGCAGAAGAGGTTAGAGCACTTAATAGGAATGACTTACTTAAATCTAGAAAAAAAGGGGATAGAGATCAGAGACTGATGTTCCTTAGTACTTTTGATGCACATAGTGGTTTGATAAGAAACTCCATTAAAAAATATTGGTACCTATTGTCAAAAGATGCCAAATATGGTAAATTATTCACTCACATGCCTAGATTTGTTTACAGAAAGGGACGGACTGTAGGAAACACAATTGTGTCCTCACAGCTGAATAAAAACAAACGTTCACTCAAGCAACAAAAACAAAGTAAACATAAAGGTACTTTACCGTGCCTCAATTGTAGCAACTGTAGTGCAATAATCAAGGGACCACATATTACACATCCGACAAAAGGATATAAAATCTTTCACAAAGGAGTTTTCTCTTGTAATTCAAAAGGGGTGGTATACTTCCTTAAATGCCCATGTGGCAAGGGCTATGTGGGCCAAACCAAAACGTTCTATAAAAACCACGTATTACAGAACATTAAATCTTCTTTTACGGAATAGCCTAACCCATGCTAAATTTGTTAATGAACAAACAAAGAAAAAATTTTGGAGAAAACTACGGTGGCCAAACACTTTTTTAGAGCATAAACACACAGTATCGGATCTTAAAATGGTGCGTTTTAGGGAAGTGACGCGCAGAAAAATAAGAATTTAGAAATAACCCTGCTTCAGAGAGAATCATTCTGGATTTTTAAAATGACACCTTAGCTCCCTTTAGGTATGAATGAAAATCTTAACCTACTGTCTTTTTATAATTAGGTTTTATCTATATGTAACCTGTTTCTTGGTTCCTATGGTATCACATGACTACAAGTATAAAGGGAAGGCATTCTAAGGAAATTAAGTGTTGAAGAAGGGCAGGACTAGCCCCGAAACGTCCCCACGGTTTTTTCAGCCCATTCCTGTCTGTTGCTCCCGACTGGCGTCAGAAAACTGTTTACGCGGGAGCCTCGCCATTCATGGACTTTGTATCCTGCTCCCACTGCCGGCTTTCCGACCCTTAAATGGAACGCAAGTAGCTCATTGTAGCCTATCAGTTACATATTTTAATGAATATGTCTCAGCAATAAAGTATATTTTTTAAGCTTATTTTTGCTTGCCACTCTATATTGGTTGGTAAATAAGGATTGCCAGAGGTCACCCATTAGGCTTCTGCCACAATGCCTGGTGCTGCTGCTGCGGCTACTTGGTACTCTACTGCTGTCACGTTGCTGACGTTGTTCCAGCGTGACATTTGAAGAACGTGAAGAAGACGCAACAGATGTCTCCAGTTGATCAATCAGCACGGTCTCCAATTCCTGCATTTTACTCTCTATTTGGGTGGGTGGAAGGAAAGTGCTGAGTTTCGCTTTGTAACAGGGATCGAGGAGGGTGGCCACCCAGTAACTGTTGTTCAGTTTGATGGCCTTAATGCGAGGATCATGTTGGAGGAAATGGAGCATTCAAGCACTCATGTGAGAGATGTGAGATGGAGCCTTGATTTCCAAAACCGCTAGGTCGAGGGGCACTAGCAAATTTATCTTCCTCATCTTCCTCCTCCGCCTCAAATCCGTGCCAACCTCTTTCCAAGGCAGGGACATCAGTAATGTTGGTGTCCAGGAATACCTCATCCTCCTCCTCCGCTTTCCCGCCTCAGCTTCAACAAAGCCCTGACTTGCCTCAGATGATGCACCCTGGGACTGAGGGCCGCCTTGCACTAGCCCTGGACCCCAAACCACTGCCTAAAGAAGACCGATAAAGTTGTGAAACTGTCGGTCCTTCTGGATACGACGGAGAGAAAGGCTCTGTGTCCGCATCTGTGTCCGTCTCCTCCTCCGTCGCTGGTAGGACCTGCTGTTTCCGAGTGTCCAACGATCGTTCCAGAACAAAGACCCCAAAAGGGGCATTGCCCGCACTGACCATTTGGTGGCTTCTTCAAAACCGGCAAGGATGGTGCAGAGCTTTTTTCACCTGCCTCACCCTCAGTGGCACAACACCCCGAGGCCCGCACCGCTGCTTGTCGGCCATATGTCACTCGTACTGCGTAATGGCATTGCGCTGCTGCCACAATCGTGGAGCATGTGATGGTGGAATTCCAGCGTTTTTTGCCACGTCAACAATGAGACGGTTGACGGGGGGGCTGAGCTGACGCTGCAACGCAGCCAGACAGGTCGAAGCAGGGTGCGAACGGCGGAATTGTGAGCTCAGTGCTCGAGCCTTCTTCAGCAGGCAGTCCAGACCCGGGTAGCGCTTTAGAAATTTCTGGATGACGAGGTTCATGATGTGTGCCAGGCAAGGGATGTGCTCCAGCCTACGTTTCTTAAGGGCGGCCAGCAAAATTTCGCCCGTTTTCGCACACCACCTTGCCTGGCACAAGGTTCTTGTCACCCAACCAGCGCTCGGTCCGTTGCGAAAAGCCACCCACAGCTCCTGACCTGTGTGTTGTTGACGGTCTCCAAGACAGATTTATTTCAACACGGCCTGGTTTCTATGGGCACGTGATGCTACCAGTGGACCTTGGGGGCAAGAACCCTGCACCATCCCTGCGGTTTTGAAGAGCGTGGGCCGAGCCTGAGAGCCACCGTTACCACCAGAGACATCCACCCAGCTCACCCAGTGAGCTGTCAAAGAGATATAGCGGCCTTGGCCGTGCTCACTAGTCCATGTATCGGTGGTCAGATGGACTATGCCGAACACAGATGCAGACAACACGCTTGAAATTTTAGATGACACGTGGCTGGCCAGGGCAGGGACAGCTTTTCTGGAAAGAAATGCCTGCTTGGCATTTGGTATTGGGGGCAGGCAAGGGCCATGACGTGGCGGAACCCATCTGTGTCCACCAGACGGAAAGGCAACATTTCCAAGGCCAAAAGCTAGGTAATGCCGACATTCAGACTTTTGGCTTTGGGATGGTTTGAGTGAAAGTGTTTATTCTGCTCCCAAACCTGGTAGACAGAAGGCTGGCTACTAGACTGGCCGCTGTACGGTGTGCACGTCAAACTGGTGGAAGGAAAAGGGGTAGGATGGGTCTCTGGTGGTACGGTGGAGGCTGAAGCAGAGGCTGATCCTTGCTCATGACTCTGAGAGACATGGGCAGCTGAGGAACGCTTGGTCATGGTGGAGGAGGAGGAGGCGGAGACAGAGGGTGTGACAGTGTTTGGAAGCTTGGGATCGGTGTGGCCTTTTTTGGCTAACTGTTCCCTCCATGTCAACTCATGCATTCGCTGCATGTGACTAGACATGTTGGTGGTGGTTAAACACCTAAGATTCTTCCCTCTACTGATGCATTTATGGCAAAGGCGGCATATGACATCGCTGGGTGAATCAGAGGGTTGCTCGAAAAAGGCCCAGGCTTGAGAGGTCCTGGCCTTTTCGACGGCGATAAGCGAGGAGCGGTGTTTTCCCCTGATCGTTGCTGGGGGAATAATCTCAGCGGACTTGTGCGACCGCCCTCTCCCTTTTGAGGCGGGGACCCTACAGACACTACCCCATCATCTTCCTCCTCGTCCAGTGATGAAGCGCTCGCAAGCAAATTCTGCTGAAAAGACCATGTTGGATCCGCAATGTCGTCATCATCATCATCAATACAGGTGACTTCCTCGTCCTGACATTCTGCATCCTGGAGCTGCGGGCTACAAGCAACAGGCACTGCGAGGCATTGCCGACCGCCCGGGATTTTTGCCGATTGACCGGCTTCTTTCTCCTCCTCTGATGGCATCAGCGATTGGGCATCAGAGCAGACAAAATCATCCTCTTTGGTCTCTTGATCTTTTGAAATGGGCCCTTTTGACCCCCAAAGCATTTTGTTTATCAAAGAGGTCTTCAGGGAAAATGGATTATCCAAAAGTGGTGGGTACACGAGTTGTTTTTTGGGCTGCATTCGCTTCATGTTGGACGGATGCTGACGATGATGATGACGACATTTGTGGCTGTGACTTTAACCCCTGAAGAACAGATTGGCGATGCTGTTCGTTACTGAGATTCACAGGGCACCGACCCAGCGATGACAGGCCTGACGGTCCTGCAACCAAAGATCCACTGGCTTGCGTGTTGTCGCCAGCACTGGAAGGAGCACCTTCTCTCGTACCTGTACCTCCATGTCCTATACCCCTCTTTGCTCGCTTACCACCTGCATTTCACTCCATGTTCAGAAAGATAAAAATTTTAAAAGGTATGGAAGAGTTTTTTGACAGTCTCTTATTGAAAGACGGCAAATTTACGCTATTCTTAAAATTCCTTAATTTCCAACAGGCAACTAGATTAGAAACGAACTGTTTCTATCAAATATCTGTGAAATGCGGTCTGGTGGAAGAACCGTAAGACAAAATCAACAGTGTTCTTCCTTCCATCCCAGGGATTTACAAATGCCCAGTAGGACTAGGAATTGATAGTTTTCAACAAACTATCATACAAGTGCACTATCTGCACCAAACTGAGATTCACCGAGCGCAATAAAACTATTCAAAAGTTACACGGATGATAAATTGCGTTTTTTGCATCAATGACAAACAAGAACAGTTACTAGAAAATTTTTCTTTTAAAATTGGCGTACAACATGGCTATTTGAAAAAAACTGGGGTCGCAACACCTGCAATACAGCTATTTAAAAGTTATACGGATAACAAAAGGTGGTTTTTGCACAAATAAAATACACCAATAGTTACTAGAAAATTTCTGTATCCAAATTTAAGTACAAGGTGGCTCTTTGAACAAAACTGGGCCGCACCACATGCAATACAGTTTATTTAAAAGTTACATGGGTAACAAATGGTAGTTTTTGCACCAATGAAATACACCCAAAAGTTACTAGAAAATTCTGTATCCAAATTTAAGTACAAGGTGGCTCTTTGAAAAATACTGGGCCGCACCCCGTGCAATACAAACATTTTAAGGTAATCGGGTAACAAAAGGTGGTTTTTGCACCCAAAGAAATACACCAACAGTTACTAGAAAATTTCTGTATCCAAATTAAGTACAAGGTGGCTCTTTGAAAAATACTGGGGCCCCACCACGTGCAATCAGCTATTTAAAAGTTATACGGATAAGAAAAAGGTGGTTTTTGCAAACCCAATGAAATACACCAACAGTTACTAGAAAATGTCTGTATCCAATTTTTAAATAAAGGTGGCCCCTTTGAAAATACTAGGATGCACAAAATAAAAGGTACAATTTCACCTCAGGTGCGAGGTGTTCTGGCAAAAACGTGTTAAAAAAAAATCCCTCCATGGCTGGACAGCGCTAGATGCTTCTTTAAAAGTCTCTAACTAAATAAGAACTGAAATTCTCTAATCTACCTATATTCTTTCAACAATAAGATTTTTATTGAAAATTTTAAGTAGAGAACAAATATAGCACAGCATACAATTAGAATATTCATTTAGATTGTACAACAAATGCATTAGAGTAAGAGCACTGGACAATGATTTGAACAGTCAGATACCAAACAATGATTCCCAGGTCAACCAATATATAACGAATACCGTAGTCAAAGAACAAGTAAGTGGAAGACCATAGGAACAGTTACAAATTATACTGTATGCATTAACAAGATATACATCCAAATAAGTCCGGTATTGGTACCTTTGTGTGTGTGGAATGATGAGTAAACAACCAATAAAATTCAGTCAACTAAACTTCAGCTAGGCTCTATTATAGAGTTATGATGGATCTAGACAGATCCTAACAATCGGGGAACATTACTATTCCATGATTATCTAGATCATTACAGTCCAAACAGATATGTACAAAATTCTTGTACATAACTCCTAAAAACTGGGGAAGGGGCAGGAAAAAAGGGGGCAGGGTTGAAGGTAGGAGGGGTGGGTATCTGGTCACATCGGTAAGGCCATTACTATATTGTTAGAGATGGGCATATTATAAAAAGTAAAAATGGCAGACCCGGCGCACGTGGAATGTAAAATACTAGAGCCGGAGATGGCTTAGTTGAAAAAGTGTCTTTATCTTAAAAATGTATGGGTATTGACCCTCACAATAAAAACAGAGGACGCTAAAACCCAACGCGTTTCCTGCCGTATACCGGCACTTTCTCAAGGATGGGCAATTATATTTGCGTGAACTTATTGTTTTCCATCCATTCTGACCAATGTAGGAGAAATTTTGAGGATTTTCCCTCTCTAAATGCTAAGAATTTTTCCTACATACAGTTTGTGGAGACGATTTCTGAGACCTCGGCAATTGAAGGAGGGGATATAGATTTCCATTTTCTAGTGATGGCCAGTTTAGCTGCAAGGAGGATATGGCATACTAACTTTCTGTTTATTAGAGGGACTATGTTTATGCCAATTAAGAAGAGAGCGAATTCTGGGGAATGTGGGCCTTGTATTTGAGCATAATTAGAAGATAAAGTTATGATGTTTCTCCAGAATTGTGTCAGTAGAGGACAATTCCAGAAAATGTGAATAAGAGACCCTTGAAGGCCACACCCTCTCCAGCAAACTGCAGAGAGGAGTATAATACAATCTAGTTAGAAGTTTCTGATATTGTTCCTTAAAACTAGTGGAGTAATCTACCTATATTCTTATGTTCACAGCTCAAAGCATATTTGTCTCTATGAATACAGATAAGAACTGTGTCTCTAAACTGAGCTGTATTGAGAGACAAGCAGCACACGTCTTGCTCTAATGTTGGACACTGAAAGACTGATGCTGAACAGGAAATGCTGTTCTATGCAAAACGAGGTCATGTGATTTTTCCAGCCAATGACAACCATACACATCACAGTCATGACGTTGTACACCCAGCTCACCCTGCTCTATGCTCTAAGCTGATTTGCTGGCCGCCAAAATGACAGAACACGCTGAAAATGGCATGATAGTAATTGTCACCTAAAATATTGCGTGATCGGAAATTTCCGATCAGCCTAAAAATCGTGCCGATTTCAACTTTGTAACCATGCCCGGCAATGCTTTGTGGGCATTGAGGGGCAGGGTGATTGACAGTCACCATGGAGACCAGTAGACAGCAGCAATACTGTCTACTGGTCTCACTTGTAAAAGCGATCTGAAGAAAACATTTTTTTAAAACTTTTTAAAAAAGTGAAACACAAACATGAAAAAATAAAATAAAAACACGTACACCGCCCCTTTCCCCTTTATTAATTTTTTATCTTTTTGGGGCAATTGGCATTTGTAAAATACACATATTTAGTATCGCTGTGTGCATAATGACCTGCCCTGTAAATATCTCACATTAATTTACCATGGTGGACGCTGTTAAATAATAAATAAATAAAAAAATTGTGATTTTCGTTCGCCCCACAGCACATAAAATGGAATAAAAATCAATCAAAAACTCATATAAACACCAAAGTGGTACAAATTAAAACATCAGTTCATCCTGCAAACCAAAAGTCCTTACACTGTATATGGAAACTTTAAAAAAAAGTTATGGCTATCGATCCATAAATATTGTTTTACACAATAAAAGCACTTTTTTTTTAAAGTGCTTCAACATAAAAAAACGACATAAATTGGGTATCACCATAATTGTATTGACTCAAAGAGTAAAACTAATGTGTCACGTATACTGCACGATGAGCACTGATAAAAATAAAAAACACTTTCAGGATTGCAGTATTTTCTTCACCCTGCCTTCCAAAAAACGGATTTAAAACTGATCAAAAACATTATCCCCGCAAAAAATGATACCAATAAAAATGTCAACTCATCCCGCAAAAAACAAGCTGGTATACAGCTCTGTACACAGAAAAATAAAAAAAGTTATGGCTCTCAGACTATGGCAATGCAAATACGTGTTTTCCTTTTTGAAAAAAGGTGTCTTTATTGTGTAAAAGCAGTAAAACATTTAAAAATACAATTTGGGTATCTCTGTAATCGTATTGACCTGCTGAGTACAGCTAGCATGTCATTTATACCGCACGGTAAACACTACCAGGATTGCTGCATTTTGTTCAAAATGCCTCACAAAAACCTTAATAAAAAGTGATCAAAGTGTCATATGCCCCCCATAATGGTACCAATTAAAACGACAACTCGTCCCGCAAAAACAAGTTCATAATAAGCTCCGTATACAGAAAAATAAAAAAGTTATGGCTGTCAGAATAGGACAACATAAAAACGCAATTTTGTATAGACATATTTCTCTTGTGTAAAAGTAATAAAACATAAAAAACAATATAAAATTTGTAACATTGTAATTGTACCGACCCACATAATAAAGTTATCATGTAATTTACACTGCACGGCGAACGTTGTAAAATTGAAACCCCAAAAAACAATGACGGAACTGCATTTTATTCCCCCATTTTAATGGCCCAATGCTAAAAAAAAAAAAAATGGAACACCTGCATGCCCAAAATGCACAATACACCCCCAGCTAAGATCCATGAGGGTTGTTGAATCCAAAATGGGGTGACTTTTGGAAGGTTTCACCTGTTCTGGTACTTTGGGGGCTTTGCAAATGGGACATGGCACCCACCAAAAACGGTGCTCCATAAGCCAAATGGTGCTCCCTCCCTGGTACACCATGCCATGCACCCAGACAGTGGTTTCCACCCATATATAAGGTACTGCTGAACTTGAATGAAATTGTGTAACAAAATTTGGGGTGCTTTTTTTCCAGGATTCCTTGTAAAAATGAAACATTTTCAGCTAAAATTGCAAATTGTTGAAAACAAAAACTTCCTTTTCACAGCCTAATGCTAAAAAAATTTGTGAAACACCTGTGGGGTCGATATATTCACTAAACCCCTGGATATATTCCTTAACTCCTTAAGCCGAATGCCTGAAAAGTAGTTAACGACCAAAACATTTTTTTTAGTTTTTGCCTCCTTGCGTTTCAAGAGTTGTAACTTTTTCATTTTTTAAATGAAAGTTGTATGAGGCCTCATTTTATTTGAGATAAGTTTTTAATTTATGGGGGAATAGTTTAAGTTTAAATAATTACAGAATTTTTTTTATTTTTTACATTTTTTTTTTACACCATTCACATTTCACACTTAATAATTTGTTAGATTAATTCTAAAGGTTATTATGGTCATGTGGATACCTAATATGTGTAGGGTTTTTTTGTGCGTGTATTATATGCACAATTATTTTTTATTAAATATTTATTTTTATTTTATTATTTATTTTTTATTCATTTTTTGTACACTTTTTCAGGTTTTTTTTACTTTCTTTTAAGATCCCATGAAGGGAGAACTGTTTTACATTTTTTTTTTTTTTTTGTACACTTAATAATGTATTAGCATATTCATGTATGCTAATACATTATAATCTGTGTCAGACTGACACAGGCAATGATCAGGACAGCACATAGTCTGCCCTGGTCACTGGCTTGTTACACAGACAGCCCTGGGGCTACTCTAGGTCCCCAGGGCTGACTGTGCAGCCGTTCCCCGGGCTCTGTCGGGTCACCGGTTGTTCCGATCACCCGACAGAGCAGGGAAACTCTTTGATTGCGCTGCGGTGACGTTCTGCCTCAATCAAAGGGTTAAAGCATCAGGGTGCGGAGGTTTCCCTGCTCCCCAATGATCGCATGGGATGCTCCGAGATCAGAGCTTTAACTTGCATTTGCACAGCAAACTTTGTTGATTGACAATTTTTTGCAAGCATTCATAAACTCATGCAGTGATTTTCATGACTGAACCATGCTCATTTTAAATGCAGAGCCATCTGAAGCTTCGTAGACAATGAGCATCCAATATTGACTGTCAGTCTTGTCCCTTATGCATATAGATTTCTCTAGATTTTTAACTAGGGTTGACCGAACAGTAAAAAGTTCTAGTCTGATTAGAATCTCGAACTTTTGTGAGTTTGTTTTGAAGTTCTATTCAAACTTGAACTTCGAACCCCATTAAAGTCTATGGGAGATTTTTCTGCTTATTTTTTCCTAAAAAGGTGAGGGAACACAATTACCATAACGTAAACTTGATACTGGAACAATTAGTGGAAAAAATTTTGTTAAGAGCACAGAAAAAAAATTGAGAGGTAAAATAAATCTTTCCCTTTTAAATGGTAACTAAAAGATGGGACAGCTTGCAAGCATGGGCATGCTTTAGGGGGGTGCTGCGTTATCTAGGTTGAGCGATTACGTTGGTATCGAAAAATCGATCGATAGTCGATAGCCCGGCCACCATCGAAAAAGGTTTTTCGATAGCCGAAATCGATCCTCCATGACCTTTAAAAGTCTTGGAAGAGCAACAAAACCCCTTCATTTTTAAAAACCCCAAACAGGGCGGAGAAGCTGGAATTAAACCACAACAGTAAAAGGGGATACCTCTCATCTTAGCACAACATTTTGCTATAAAAGCCCAAAAAAAAAGTCATACATATACACCCCCTGTTTTGTACCACAGCAGACCCTTAAAACCGCATCACCCCAAATTAAAAAGTCCCAAGCTTGAAAATGAACATAAATTTTACTTGAACTGGCATTAAATATCCCTGCCCGGAAGCAGCATGACCCCAAAAACCTATGCCCCTCACTTTTAAAAATGCCGGAAAAAAAGGAGTCTTTAAACCCACCATTTTTGTTGAACGGGACATTGCCTATACCTGTCCGGGGCCACAGCTGGCCCCAAACCTGCATGCCCCCACATTTAAAAAGTACCGGAAAAGGAGTCTTTCAACCACCTTTTTTTGTTTCACTGGACTTGAATATTTCCCGGGGCCCCGCATGACCCCCAAACCTGCATAACCCCCAGATTTAAAAGTTGGGGGAAAAAGGGTGTCTTTCAACCACCATTTTATTTGAACTACAGATATACCTTCCTGGGCCACAGCATGACCCCCCAAACCTGCATGACCCCCACATTTTAAAAAGTGCCAAAAAAAGGGGTCTTTCCACCACCATTTTAGTTTAACTGGACATTTGACTTACCTGTCCTGGGCCACAGCATGAGCCCCAAACCTGCATGCCCCCCACTTTTAAAAAGTCCCGGAAAAAGGATCTTTGAACCACCATTTTTTTTTTTACTGGACTTTGCTATCCTGCCTGGGCCACGCAGACCCCAAACCTGCTACCCCCCCATTTAAAAAGTGCCGGAAAAAGGAGTTTTTGAACCCCCATTTTATTTCATGGGACATTGACTTATTTCCCCGGGCCACAGCATAGCCCCAAACCTGCTGACCCCCATTTAAAAAAAGTGCCGGAAAAAGGGAGGGCTTCAACCCCCATTTTATTTAAACTGGACTTTTGACTATACCTGTCCTGGGCCAAGCATGACCCCCAAAAAACCTGCATGACCCCCAAATTTTTAAAAACAAGGCCAAAAAGATCTTAAACCCCCTTTTTTTGTTTCAGGGACATTGCTATACCTGTCTGGGGCCCAGAATACCCGGGGCCGGAGTTACAGTGGGTGCGGTGGAGACCGGGCTGCACCCGTAACTTTTTCTCAGGTTAAAATGCCCGGGATGACGCAGAAAGAAAACTTCTGCTGAAGCAAGTGGGGGAAGCGGAAGTTTTAGAACCCCCAGCCTTCCCTCAGTACACGTCAATACCGGGTAGCGCTTCCCCCCCGTATGATGGGGGCCAATTGATTCACTTGGCAATCGGGGGTTAACGCCCTGTTACACCCAGGTCCCTTTTTTTAATTTTTGGCATTCTTTTTTCATTTTACTCAACTGCTGGGGGAAATTTTTCCCTGACTTTTTCTCTTCCGTCTCCATACACCATTCCTTGAAAACCTACATCGGGTAAAGTTTTCCTGAAACCTCCCTTGTAAAATTAAAGGGGAAATTTTTTTTAAAAACACTATTTTGAAACTCAAGTTTTTTTAGTACTTTAATTCTAGAAAAACTTTTTTTTAAAATCGGGAATCCCCCAGTCTTTTTTCCCTTTTTTTTAATTGTATTAAATGGGTTTTTTCTTAATAAAGGGATTGATAGCTATGTTAAAGATCTTGAAAAAACAAGTCATTTTTAATAGGGGTTCCATTACATGTCCTACCTATTCCTGTTTTTTGAAGCCCTCACCCTTAAGCCACTCTGACCTTTGTAAGAACAAATGTCTTTTTAAAAAACAACATTTTTTAGAATGGACCTGTAATAGCCATGTCACAGCAAAAATGCTTCCAAAAATTCAAAGCATGACCTTGGGCCATTTGGACAATTGTGAAAAACAATTCTTTTAAAAGAAAAAACATTTTTTAGAATGGGACTTGTAGTATAGCGTGCACAGTAAAATGCCCCAAAAATTAAAAACATGACCCATGAGCCACTTTTGCAATTGTGAAGAACAAATGTCATTAAAACAACATTTTTTAGAAATAGACCTGTGTATTCTGTTTTCAAAGCCATGCCCCAAAAAATTAAAAAAAATGACTTTCACCACTGTTAAAAATTGTAAAAGGAAAAATTTCCACTTAAAAGCCACATTTTCCTTACAAAGGACCATGATTATTGCTGTATTCACAGCAACATGACCCCAAAAAATTAAAAAATATGACTTCCAGCCACTGTTAAAACTTTGGGGAGAAATGCCACTTAAACCACTTTTTTTTTTTCCCCAAAGGACCATGATTATAGCTTTATCTCACAGCAACAAAAACCCCAAAAATTTAAAAATATGACTTCTCGCCACTTTTAAAAAATTTGTGAAGGAAAAATCCCATTAAAGCCACTTTTTCTTTTCCCAAAGGCCATGATTTTGCTGATCTCACAGCACTGACCCCAAAAAATTATAAATATGATTTCTTAGCCACTGTTAAAAATTGTGGGCAACTCCCCCCAAAACCCCTTGACAATTAAAAAAATTCTAAAGAAAGTGAGTAAAGGGAATAGGGTTTTGTCATGAAACCTTTGGGGGTGTCTTTTAGTCTCCTACAGCAAAACCACAAAATGAACTGGGGGGAATTAAGAAAAAAATTGCAGTAAGAAATATCATTTTAAAAAAATTTTTTCAAAGAGGACCATTTCGTTTAGGGGAAATGTGAAGTAGCCCACAATAATGGGTACCTGGGCAATTGGGGCCATAACTCAAAAGGACCCATGCCGGGATTCATCTTGTAAAAGTCAAACAATCCACATTATTGTGGAAACCGGGATGCGTTTGTCGTAATGACCCTCCATTGTGCTGAAGGTCCCTCAGATGACCTGCTGCTGGCGGGAAACAACACCTCTATGGCTGGCGAGCCAGCTCGGGCCATTGTCCTTTTTTGGATCCCAAAGTTATGGGCCCGGAACCATACAAAAACATCGTGTTGGCGCAAAGTCGTGCCCCATGATTTAAGCGGTCTCGGGTTTTTTGTTGTATTTGGCCGCATTGATCGTTGGTGAGGTGGTAAATAAAGATTGCCAGAGGTACCCTTTAAGGCTTCTCCCCACCTGCCTGCTGCTCCGCTGCTCCGTACGGCAAATTGGCCTCTACTGCTGTCACGTCGCTGGGCTTCTCCTTTTCCTGATTTACCTCATTTGGGTGGCTGGAAGGAAAAGGCTGGTTTTGTTTTTACAGGGATCCGGGGGTGGCCCCCCCCAAAAACTGTTGTTCTTTTTTTGAGGGGCCTTAATGCGAGGATCATTTTGGGAAAATGGAGCACCCAAAACTCAGTGAGAGATGGAGCCTTGATTTCCCCCAAGCCTCGGGGTTGGGGGCACTAGCAAATCTTTTTCCCATCTGCCCAAATTCCCCAACCTCTTTCCAAGGGCAGGGACGTCGGGTCAGGAATACCTCCCCCCCCTCCTCCCCCTCTTCCCCCGGGCAAGCTTCCCCCAAAGCCCTGACTTGCCTCAGTGATGCCCCCGGAAGCTGGGGTGCCCCCCTTGACTAGTCGGGCCCCTGAACCATGACTAAGAAGACGATAAATTGAGAAACTGTCGGGCCTTTATTTGCGGGGAGAAAGGCTCCGTATCTGCACTGTTTCCGTCTCCTCCCCCCGTCGCTGGCGGGACCTGATGTTTCAAAATGCCAAAATCTTTCCCATACTAAGATCACCACAATGCTTGCTGCGGGGGCACTCCCACTGACCTTTTTGGTGGCTTCTTCAAAACTGGGGAAGGATGGTGCAGAGCCTTTCAAACCCGCCTCCACTCTCGGTGGTCAACACCCCGAGGGCCGCACTGCTCTTGTCAGGCCCTGTGCACTTGTACGCTTTATGGGGATTGCGCTGCCCCCACAATCGCTGGAGCATGGGAGGGGGGGAATTCCACTGTTGCCACTCAACAAAAGAGGGCGGTTGACGGGGGGGCCGACTGACTCTGCAAGCACCAGGTTGGGACGAACAGGGTGCAACGGGGGAATGCGAACTCAGCCTCGAGCCTTCTTCAGCAGGCAGCCGACCCGGGGGACCTTTAAATTTTTTGGACGACAAGGTTCATGACATGGCCAGGAAGGGATGTGCCCAGCCCACCGATCTTAAGGGGGCCAGCAAAATTTCGCCCGTTTTCCCCCACACCACCTTTCCCGGCACAAGGTTCTTTTCACCCAGCCAGCGCTCGGTCTCGTTTGGGGGAGCCCCACAGCTCCCGACTTGTGTGTGGGCGGTCTCCAAGGCAGATAATTCAACCCGGTGGTTCTTGGGCACGTGATCACCAAAGGCCTTGGGGAAAGAACCCTGCACCATCCCTGCAGTTTTTTAAGAGCGTGGCCGAGCCTAGAGCCCCCGCACCCCAGGCAATGCACCCGCTCCCATGAGCTGTCACAGAGTATACGGGCCTGGCCCTGTTACTATCCTGGTCGGTGTGAATGGACTTTTCCGGGCACAGAGCAGACAAACGCGCTTTTAAATTTTTGATGACCGTGGGTGGCCAGGGCAGGGCGGCTTTTTTTGGGGAAAGAAATGCCCGCTCGGGTCTGGTATTGGGGCAGGCGAGGGCCATGACGTGGGGGAACCCATCGTGTCCACCAGACGGAAAAGGGAACATTTCCAAGGCCAAAAGCCTGGGAATCCGACATTCAGGCTTTTGGTTTGGGTGGTTTTTTGGGTTAAAGTGTTTTTTTCTGCTCCCAAACCTGGAAGACGAAGGGGGCTCTTTCTGGCCGCTGTACGGCGTGCAGTCGTCAAACTGGGGGAAGGAGAAGGGGGAGGGTGGGGCTCTGGTGGGCTGGGGTACTCGGGCGACTGGGGGGTGAAGCGGAGGTGTCCCTGCATGACTCTGAGAGACATGGAGCTGAGGAACGCTTTGGGGGTGGCGGAGGGGGAGGAGGCGGAGCAAAGGGGGGGTGACAGTGGTTGGAGGCCCCTCGGTCTGGCCTTTTTGGCCCAAATGTTCCCTCCATTTCAACTCTGCATTTGCGTTGTACTAGACATGTTTGGGGGTGGTTAAACCCCTTAAGGGTTCTTGCCTTACTTATGCTTTTCGGCAAAGGGGGGGGCCCTATGACACGCTGGGGGAATCAAGGCTTGCTCAAAGAAGGCCCCCTTTTAGAGGCCTGGACCTTTTTGACGGCGATAAACGGGAGAGGGGTTTTCGCTGACCGTGGGGTGGCGGAATCTTTTAGCGGTTCTGCCCGCCCTTCCCTTTTTGAGGGGGGCCCTATTGAAAACTACCCCCCTCGCTTCCCCCCTTGTCCCCTGATAAGCGCCGCAAACAAATTCTGCGGAAAGCCAGGATGGATCCGCAATGCGTCTTATCATCATCAAAAAACACAGGTGACTTGGTCGTCCTGACTTTTTGATCCCAAAACTGCGGGCTCAAGCAAGGGGGACTGCAAGGCATTGCCGCCCCCGGGATTTTTGTGATTGACCGGCTTCCTTACCTCCTTGATGGGATCAGTAAAAATGGGGGCAAGCAGATAAATCTCCTCTTGATCTTTTAACATGCCTTCTGACCCCAACCCCATTTTTTTCACAAAAAGGTCCCCAACATTTGGGTTATCCACAGTGGGGGTAAAAGTTACTTTGGGCTGCTTCAGTTGGGAAAAGGATGCTGATGATGCTGATGACGACATTTGGGCCGTGACTGGGGGACAGGGGTAAGACTGCTAGATGCATTTGCATTAACCATGGGACAGATTGGTGAGATGTTCTTTTATTTACAGGGCCCTGACCCGGATGACAGGCCCGACGGTCCCCTGCAATGACATCCGCGGCTGCTTTGTCGCCAGCACCGGGAAAAAAGCACCTTTTCTCGTACCTCTACCCCCCTGTGTACCCCCCTCTTTGCTCGCTTACCACCCGGGATTTTACTTCTTTCAGAAAAATAAAAATTTGAGAAGGTATGGAATAGTTTTGGAAAAATCTCTTATTAAAAAAAATTGGGAAAAACACGCTATTCTCAAATCCCTCTAATCAAAAAAAAATTGCTGGATTCAAATTTAACTGGGAAGGTGCCTAAACAACAACTCTGGACTGGGCAAAAGTGCAAAAAACACGTATCTGTTTTGTTTTTGTATATACACGGAATTTTTTGCACCTTTCAATTTCCCCCTTGGTGACTTAAATTACTGTTTTAAGATTTCCCTGGATGCTGCGCAATAAAAACTGGGTGGCAAAAACAAAAAAAACCTATCTTTATGTTTTCTTATAATACACTATTTTTGCACCTTTCAAATTCACCTGGTCACTTTGAATTGCGTTTTTTTAAAAAATTTACTGGGATGCTGCATCAATGAACAAAGCTGGGTGGAAAAGTCAAAAAAAAAAATATTGTTTTTTGTTTTCGTATTAAACACGTTTTTTTTTGCACCTTTCAATTCACCTGTGGTGATATGAATTGCGTTTTAAGTTTTTTGTGGATCCTGCGTCAAATTTAAAAAAGCTGGGTGCGCAAAAACAAAAAAAACGTATCTGTTTTTGTTTTCGTTGATACACGGGATTTTGGCAACAAACAACCTGTGTGACACAAGATTTTTGGGTTTTAAATTTAACTGCAAGGGGGGTATATCAACCATTTGGAATGGGAAAATTTAAAATGAACACCTATCTAAATTTATACTGAAATAAAAGTGGAGTTTTGCACCCAAAAAAGAGACCTGCAGTTACTAGAAATGATTTTTTATCCCTATAATTTTAGGCTGCCCTATCCAGGGAAAAATTTTCAATAGCAAACTGTTAATAATAAAGAATTAGGCAATGTCTACACTAAGTCTTGGTGAACTTTATCCAGTGTTTCTTTATTATAGGCTTGTCGTGTTCGCCCCCGCCCCCCCCCCCCCCCGCTCCCCCCATGACTTTACCGCGGTAGATGTGCTTTAAAAATTTTCTAGCTAACTACATAAAATCTTCAAATCTCTAAACAAAATAAATTGGAAGGATACAGCTAATATAGAGGGTTTTTCGTGCGAAATAGCTAATTTCGCTGAGCTTTTTGGCCCCAAGGAGGCCCCCGCCCATTTTCCCATAGACGCTGAGAGACCTAAGCTGAACAGGAACGGGGGTTTTTTCTATGTTAAAACGAGGTCATGTGATTTTCCAGCCCAAAACCAACCAACCATCCCAGTCAGACGTCGCACAACATCTCACCCTGCTCTATTCTGTAAATTTATTTGCTGGCCCCCAAAATAACAGGAAGCGCCGAAAATGGCGCGATCTTAATAGATGATGCACAGATTTTAACCTTAATTATCGCATGATCTGAAAATTTCGATCACCACTAGTTATCAGCTGCTGCAGTGCCCTGCATCCTGAGGAGGCCCAAAAAACCCCCCTTTACACTAGGGATTTTAAGACGGTTGTTATACAATTACGAACCCCCAAACTGCAAAAACAAACTTTTGGGCACGATATGTTTGCAAAAACCAAACACTCTTTAATATATATTCAGTATTGAGAGTTAGGCATTATGTGAGCCTGCAAATGTCGCCAAAAAAAAGGCTTCTAGTGTGGGAAAAATGCAGCCCCGCAATACCAAACTCCCTATCTTGGGAGGGAAAATGCTATCTAACTAACTAAGAGCAGTCTTACGTACAAAAGTAGCTGAAAATGGCGTTTTACAGGGCATACAGTGAATTTTATAATACATGGTTTTTGTTTTTTGCAGCCGTGAGAGCCTACACTCAATGAGCGTTTTTGACATCCCTTTTTGCTTGCACTGATTGGATGGGGGCCAAAAGGCAACAAAAGTGATTGGATGGCAGCCAAAAGTGCAGAAGACCCCTAAAAACATAACTGAAAATGGCGTGTCGAACTAGAACTTTGCTCGAACGAACAGTAAAATGTTCGGTTCAGTTCGTGTTCTAAAAATTCAAGAAGTTCTACTAGAACTTAACTTTTTTAGAACAGTTCGATCAACACTATTTTTTATTTTTTTTAAACTGTAATTTTTATTAATGATTTCCAAGATAAAGTGCACAAACCATATAACACGTATAATAGCACATACATTCAAATATACTGAGATAATTAGTGGAGTACCACATGAGACAAAGAGGGTATACAATGAGAGCATGCATTACTGTCCCATGGTGGTTTTGAAATATACATTACTTTGCAATGAACTAAACAGAAGCATTAAGCATCATAGTCTCGAGGACAACAATAATAATTATCCTTGATATAAAAGACATAGACAATTTCACAACTAGGGGTAAAGTGGACGGGATGAAGGAAGACGGGTGGGGGGGATGGGGAGTGGAGGAAAGACAGTGATCTATCATTCATGTCCTTCAGTCACAAAGGGTGAGTCCCCGAAGGATGGGTCAAGCTAAATATGTCCCAGGTAGACCATACTTTGTCGAAATGGTCCAATCTACTATACAGTGTTGCTGTCAAGTATTCCATCCGACGGGCCTCAGAAACTGATGGTGGGAGAGACTACTTCCACCTCCCCGATATCAGGCATCTAGCGGCCGTAAGGACATGTCTCATCAGAACCAACTTATGTTTTCGTAGGCCTATTACTGGGCTGTTAAGCAAATAGATGAGTGGGTCCAAGGGTATCCGTACCCCAAGCAAGAAAGTCCCGCACATGGGCCCAGAAAAACTGGAGGATAGGGCAATCCCAGAAGATATGTGGAAGTGTACCCACTGCTTGGCCACATCGCCAGCAAGAGCATGGTACCTGAGGATTCCACTTATGTAGGCTATCCGGGGTGTGGTACCAAAATTGCAAAATTTTGTATAAGTTTTCCTTATGTGTGACACATGTGGAGGACTTTGCCGCCGCCCCCAAATAGCCTGCCAGGTTGAACGTGGGACAGCCCCGCCCAAGTATGACACCCATCTTTTCATATACTTATGCACTACCTATCTGGGTTTGCCCTTATCGCTGCTGCTAGGGGCTCTATACACAGAGCAAATAGGAGAGGGGATAGTGGACACCCCTGTCTTGTCCCATTCTTTATCTGGAATTTCTCTGAGATGCAGAAAGACATTTTGATAGAAGCCGAAGGCATAGCGTAGAGGCCTTTAATTGCCGTCAGAAATGCTCCTGAGAAGCCCAACGTTGCTAAGGTTTCGAACATGAAAGGCCAGCCAGGCCTATCAAAGGCTTTTTCTGTGTCAAGGCTAAGGATTATAGCTGGCTGATTTTGGGAGTTAGCAATTTCAATCAGTTGTCCCTGCCCTGTCGAAATGGGACAAATCCCACCTGGTCTTTGTTAATGAGAGATGGGAGCCATTTATTTAGCCTATTAGCCAAAATTTTTGTGTAGATTTTCAGATCAGAATTAAGAAGAGCAATGGGTCTATAGCTTGCGCTATCTGCTGGGTCTTCTCTGGGTTTGTGTATGAGAGTGATATGTGATAGAGTCATTGACTCTGGGAGAGGGGAACCTTCTAAAAAAGAGTTGAATAATTGGTGCATATGTGGAGCTAGAATCTCAGAGTATACTTTATAGTATAAGTACGTAAGACCATCTGGGCCAGGCGCTTTCCCTGATGGGAGTTCTTTTATGACCTCCATTATTTCCTCCATTGTGATGGGAGTATTAAGGGAGGCAGAAGCTTCCTGTGGGAGGAGAGTGAGGGGACATGTTTTTAAAAAATCTTTGATTTGTTTCTTGGCCTCATCTTCGTTTTGCGGTAGGTCTGTAGGGAGAGAGTAAAGTTTGGTGAAATAATCTGAGAATATATCTGGAATCGATTTCGGGTCGTGTCTTAGCGTCCCTGTGTGATCACGGAGCGCTGATGGCATAGAGTTCAGAAATCTGTCTTTAAGCTGCCTAGCTAAAATTGTGTGGGCTTTATTGCCAAAATTGTAAAATCGCTGTTTTGAGTTTTTCCACCTTACGTATAGCTATGTCTTTTAAGTCCTGTCGGGTTGCCGCGATACGACGCAAAGTTGTCAGGCTGGGACGTACGGCCATCTTCCCCTCTAGGTCCCTCAGGAGGGCACAGAGAGTCAGTACCCTTCGCCTTGTGATCTTGTTTGAGTTTAGAGCCCAGTGCAATGCAATGGTCACGGAATACAGCTTTATGAGCCTCCCATAGGGAAGAGAGGGAAGACACCGTACCTACATTTAGGTTGAAATAGGAGGTGAGCGTGTCTTGCAGCTTTTGCCTGTGTGCTAGGTTTTTAACCAGTGCCTCGTTTAGTCTCCAGTGACATGAGCGCCATGGGGATTCCCGAAAATCAAGCTCGACCCCGACCGGGGCATGGTCCGACCACGTGATTGACTCAATGTTAGAGCCTTTCAGCATGCGGAGCGAGACAATATTGCCAAAAAAGTAATCCAATCTAGTGTGGGAGTTGTGGGGGTTGGAGAAAAAGTATACACCCTTTCCCTGGGGTGCCCCACTCTCCAGAGATCGAAGAGAGATTGTGCTCTGATTACTTTCTGGAAAGCCCTTGATAATCTAATCTGGTTTGAGGGATTGCTTTTTAAAGAGTGCCTGTCCATGGTGTCTGAGAAGATCAGATTAAAATATCCCCTTATCAGGAGAGCTGAAGATGGAAACTTAGAAAGCTTGGAAAGACTCTGTTTAAATAAGCTATTTTGGATGAGTTAGGCGCGTAGACATTACACAGTACTATAGGCTTACCGTACAAGTTGGCCTGTAAAATAACATATCTGCCAGCCGGATCTATTTGAGAGGACAGGACCTGTAGAGGACAAGATTTGGCGATCAGGCCGATCGAGGCCGAAAAGGCAACCGGATAGTAGTGTTTAGCAAAGTTAAAGGTTCCCGTGGAATTATAGTGGGTCTCCTGCAGGAACACAATATCTGCTTTTAAGTTTCTGCATTCTAATAGAGCCAACCTTCTCTTGTAATTAGAATTCAGCCCCTTGACGTTGAGGGTCACACATCTGACCCTGGTTTCTATCCTTAGCAACTCTTTACTTAATACCAAAGTTGTGCAAGCCCCGATGTTTATCAATGGGAGGGGGAGGGGTGAAGAAAACACTAAGGGAAAGCACACAAAGGGGGCGGAAGACACCGACACAATAAAGTAACAAATGTGAGAAATAAGACTAGTACTTAAACCAATGAATGAACCAGAATGTTGTTCAACCCAAAAAAGAGGGAAAAAATCCCTAAACTCGTGACGTCTCTGGTCTGTGAGGCCTGGAGGTAGGTCGGAAAAAGGATCGACATAAGGATTCTCCAAAGCGGGTACCTAACTCGGATCCCCCGGGAGGATCCCCCCTCCGTACCAAAACAGAAGTCGCGTGCCTAGAAGTGGCACTGACAGGAGAGGCCACTTAGAAAAAATTCCAAGTAAGGTACACGTAACCTGTAAAAGAAGTGCAACGGTCTGGATTCAAGAACAATAACTGCATAACCGCTGCTGAAATCAGTAACTACTTTAGAAAGAGCCCTGCAAGAAAAAGGTTAAGGTGAGGCTAACATACAAAGCGCCCACAATGTTGAGAGCCATATATCAGGTAGCATTGATCGGCCCTGCCCCGGAACAGGCCTCGACTCATCTTGAAGGGGTATTGGGGAATTGTTGGGGATTGTTCTTTGGATGAGGGGGCACGGTGCCACACCGGTGGCGGAGGAGGCGGTAAGACAATCAGCTCCCAATTCTCCATCTTTGGAATAGGAATTTGAAATGTCTTACAAAATCCAGGAAGATCTTGGAATGACTTAAGGGTGGCTGAACACCCTTCGGAGCGTGCGATAAGTGCGAATGGAAAGGACCATCTGTATGAGATGTGTCTCTCCTTTAGGACATTAAGAAGCGGTTTAAGGTGGCGCCGCTTTTGAAGGGTGTGCCAGGATAAGTCCTGAAATAGCTGGATCTCCGAGCCTTGAAACTGAATGCATCGCAGTCCCCAAGCTTTCTCCATGATCGCCTCCTTCTCCTTATAATCATGAAAACAGCATATGATATCTCTGGGGAGCGATGAGGCAGATTTAGGTTTAAGCGCCCTATGGGCTCTGTCCAGTTTATAGGACCGTGGTGGGGAGTTCTCCATGATTTGACTGAAGATAGAGTCCAGGACAGGCTGCAAGTCCTCTTCCCCCTGAGCCTCCGGGAGGCCCCTAATCCAGACATTACTCCTACATCCCCTATTTTCGAGGTCCTCCAAATGGCGGGCCATACCATTGAGCGTCGAGACTTGATCTAGGATAGCAGGGTGTATTTGCTCGACCTATTTGCGAGTAGTATCATGATCCTCTTCCTCTACTCTAGTGGCTATTTGCTTAATATCCTGCCTGATGCTAGAGATCTACTCCCTGAAAGGTTTTTGAACATCCGAAAGCATGGCTTTTAAGTCCTCTTTAGTTGAAAATTGTTGCAGAACTTCTGCCCAAGGATGGTATTCCATTACATGTGGGCTATCAGAAGCAGAGGAGTATAATGGGGACCCCTGCCATGATGGCGCAATGCTGGCAGAGTCTCTAGTAGGGGACTGAGACAGGGACCCCAGTATTAGACCGTCCTGATCCATTATAGGTTTAGGGGATAGGACCACAGTAATGGGCTGCAGGCTCTGATGTGTGGCCTGATCCTGAGGAGGTGATTTAGCAGCCATGGCGCTGTATAAAGGCTGAGGAGAAGATTGCTCACAAGTGAGCTGTGAGCCTGCAGCAAATGGAGAGGGGGGGGGAGGGCCCACCGCTGTGCGTACATGCTCCAGTGCTTTGAACTCCTCCAGAGCTGTGGAGATGCCCTGGTGGGTCTGAGCAGCTCTCAGGACCCTGGTAACGGGCTGAGACGGCGTTCCCCGGTGTCCTTCCTCTGCCCACGTAGAGGAGGTGAGGGCACAGGCTGTAATGGCGCCGGTGACTCTGCGGCCGCGGGTTGCGGATAAGGTATGCGTCCAGCGGCTTCCGGGCCAGGAGAGGTGTCGCAAGTTTCCCCGGAGTTCTGTCCTGCTGCTGGGACCTCTTTTTTCCCCATATAGGGCGCTTGTGGCTGCATGGCTCGCTGTTTTCTGCGGGTTATAGCAGGAGCTCTTCTAGCATGCGGCCATCTCCGGCGACTTCCGGTACCGCCCTCCCGATCAACACTATTTTTAACATCTTTTAATGATATTACATACTTTAGATGGTGGGATATTTAGATTGCTTGAAATGTTTCTGAAAATGTTTCATAGTTTTTAGAAATAGCTTTTCACAGATTAGTGAAGCTCTGACCATCTTTGCTTCTGAAAGACCTCTCTACCATGCTCTTTTTATACACTGTCTTGTGATTTAGGCCGTGTTCACACGGCTTATTCCCGACGGATTTGTGAGCCGTATTGAGCTCACAAATCCGCTGTGAATAAGGGGCGGGACGGGGGCGGGGCCGGAGCGCGGCGGGGGTGCCGCTCCCGGCCCCATAGACAATGCATTGTTTACGGCGCGTACGCGTCGTAAATAATGTGCATGTCAGTTTCTCCCCGCCTGGCGGATTCGCAGAGCGTGGAGGAGCGACGGAATCCACTGTTCTCTATGAGAGCAGTGGATTACCGTAATGACAGGGACGGATTGGCGCCGTACTGCAGCGCAAATCCGGCGCGGAGTACGCCGCCAATCCGTTCCCAAATAAGCCGTGTGAACGAGGCCTTAGTTGAAAAATAACCCTATAGCTTTTTTTTCATTTTTCCGCCTTCTGTTAACCCTGTCCACCTTTTTTTGAGATTTGTTGCTGCCATCAATTTCTAAGTAAGTTAATTTTTTTAAATGAAATTCCAAAATATCTAACTTTTAACTTTTGATATGTGTTCTATTTCTGTTGTGAGCTACACAAGTGAGTTACATGACCGAGACCAAACCCTCCTCTGACCTTAGCCATGCTCATGAGACTGTTTTAAGAATGAAGCTGTAATTCACATCTCCACTCCTAGATCAGTTTCATAGCAGGAAGCGGCAAAGTTCCACTGTAGGCAAACCTTGGACAAGATAAACTCAGTAAGGATTTTCTGAGATAAAGAAAGATTTACTGCAGCATCAAACTGCTTTAAACAGCTTCAAAACATTACAACACAACTTAATTAAGTAGTGGCTAGATAGTTACACTGGTAAACAGTGATTTTGGTACCAACGATGTCTGAACGGTTTTATATAAAGTTTATGGTGCTGATTATGAATATTACTTCGGTTTTGCCTGATTGGCTCTAGTTTCTGAGATATTTGATAGTTAATTAGTTAACTCAGCAAATTTGAAAAGCATTTGGAATTGCAAGAACATTATTATTTTAGTTTCAACTAGTAAGTAAACAGGCTAAAAAAAAAAATTAAAAATATCTAACAGTGACAGGAAGTAGCTATTTGATTTGATTAATTAATACAATTATTAACTGTTATTACTGCCAGTGCTTCAAAAATGCTGTTTATGTGATTTCCTTTTATGTGTGTCATCAGGATAATTACAGAGACTCCAACAGTAGTCTGCCATCATATGTATGTCCCATCTGTCTTGAAATCTCTCCTCCATCAGTTCCATATTCTAGTGGAACCTCTCTCCTTGTTCTTCACTAAAGACTCCATGGTTATTTGGAAATCTGTTTAACCTCTTAACGCCGCAGCCAGTTTTGGCCTCTCTGACAGAGCCCCATTATTGAAATCTGGCATGTGTCACTTTATGTGAGAATAACTATTTGAGATTTTTACCTATCCATGTGATTCAGAGATTGTTTTCTTGTGACACATTGTGCTTTACATTAGTAACAAATTTTGGTCCAAAAAGTCCTTGCTTATTTGTGAAAAATATCATGAAAAATTTGAAAAATTTACCATTTTCAAAATTCAAAACATTCTGCATGTAAGACAGTTAATCCACTCAAAATAGTTTATAACTGGCATCTACCATATGTCCACTGTAGATTGGCATCATTTTTTAAATGTCTTTTTATTTTTTTATGACATTAGAGAGAGCTTACAAATTTAGTAGCCATTTTTCAAATTTTCAACAAAATTTGCAATATACCGTATATACTCGAGTATAAGCCGACCCGAGTATAAGCCGAGGTACCTACTTTTGCCACAAAAAACGGGAAAGCTTATTGACTCGAGTATAAGCCTAGGGTGGAAAATGCAGCGGCTACTGGTAAATATAAAAGATAAAAATGGATACCAATAAAATTACATAGGCATTTTAATGTCCCCCATAGGCAGGTATAGGCAGGTTAATGTCCCCCAAAGGCAGTTATAGGCAGGTATATGTCCCCCATAGGCAGTTATAGGCAGGTATATGTCCCCCATAGGCATTTATAGGCAGGTTTATGTCCCCCATAGGCAGTTATAGGCAGGTTTATGTCCCCCATAGGCAGTTATAGGCAGGTTCATGTCCCCCATAGGCATTTATATGTCCTTATAGGCAGGTTATAGGTAGGTATATGTTCTAATAGGTAGGGTATAGGCAGGTATAGGCTGGTATAGGTTGGTATAGGCAGGGTATAGACAGGTTATAGGCTGGTATAGGCTAGGTATAGTCAGGTATAGGCTAGGTATAGTCAAGTATAGGCTAGGTATAGGCAGGTATAGGCTGGTATAGTCAGGTATAGGCTAGGTATAGGCAGGTATAGGCTGGTATAGTCAGGTATAGGCTAGGTATAGTCAGGTATAGGCTGGGTATAGGCAGGTATAGGCTAGGTATAGTCAGGTATAGGCTAGGTATAGTCAGGTATAGGCTAGGTATAGGCAGGTAATAAAAAATAAACAAACAAACAAACACTTACCTGACTCCCTCGCCGCTCCGCCTCCTCGCTGTCCGGCCTCCCGCACGCTGTCCTCCATCTTCTCAGCACAGGCGGGTGATGTCATCAGGCCGTGTACGCAGCACGATGACACACGCTGCCTGTGCCGGAAACTCCGGACGGCCGCGAGTCTGCTTGCGCCCGTCCGTTATCCACTGCAGACCAGGGAGCGCTCGCTCTCTTCCCCGCAGTGGTAACTTCCCCTCTATGCGCTCCGGAGGAGTCGCATATAGGGGAAGAGATCGCCGACAGCGATGGGCCACGGTAGTGCCCGTCGCTGTCGGCTGTGCTCGGGATTCTGCTATATGCGCTCCCTAAGGAGTCGCATGTAGCAGAAGTGTCCCTGCCGGCGCACGGGCCATCGCAGTGCCCGAGCGCAGACAGTGACTCGAGTATAAGCCGAGGGTGGATTTTTCAGCACATTTTTTGTGCTGAAAAACTCGGCTTATACTCGAGTATATACGGTACATTTTATTTAGGGACCAGTCGAGTTCTGACGTGGCTTTGAGGGGCCTGTATGTTAGATACCCCAATAAATGACTCTATCTAAGAAACAACACGCCTTAAAGTATTTAAAACAGCATTTACGAAGTATATTAACCCATTAGTTTCACAGGAATAAAGCAAAGTGGAGGTGAAATTTGAAAACTTCACTTTTTTTGCAGATTTTCAATATTTATCCATTATTCACAAGAACACAGTAGATGTGACCAGGGAAATGCAATGTGATATTGATACCCCAGATTCTGCCATTTTCAGAGATATCCCATATGTGGCCCTAGTGCACTATTTGGCTCAATCACAAGCCTGAGAGTAGGAGGAGCACCTACCGGACATTGAGGTCCTATTTTCAATAAGATTTTATTTAGGCGCCATTACAGGTTTGCGGACACCATAAGGAGCTAAAACTTTATAAACACCGTTAAAAAGACCCCATATTGGAAACTACACCCCTTAAGGAATATATCCAGGGGTGTAGTGAGTATATAGACCCCACAGGTGATTCACAATTTTTTTTAGCATTAGGCTGTGAAAATGAAAAAAAAAAAAAAATTTCCACCAATCTGCAATTTTAGCCAAAAATGTTTCATTTTTACAATGAATCCTGGAAAAAAAAAGCAAACCAAATTTTGTTACACAATTTCTTCCAAGTTCAGCAGTACCCTATATATGGGTGTAAACTGCTGTTTCGA
The DNA here is from genome assembly GCA_025379985.1 of Phyllomedusa bahiana. Taxonomy (NCBI): domain Eukaryota; kingdom Metazoa; phylum Chordata; class Amphibia; order Anura; family Hylidae; genus Phyllomedusa; species Phyllomedusa bahiana. The sequence goes on along the minus strand of JAODAL010026627.1, from coordinate 23,536 downwards.
TGCATGGCAGGGTATACAAGAGAGTGAGCGCTATTTGGCTTTTGTAACGCAGATTTTGCTGGGTGTCATGTCGCATCTGGCTTCAACACCCTTTATGGATCTCATCTAGGGGTGTATTGTGCATTGTAGGCATACAGGTGTTCCATGGGGGGGAAATTTAGTTCCGCCATTGTTTTTGGATTTAAATTTTACAGCATTCACTGTAACTGACATAACTTTATTATGCAGGTTCAATGTAAAGATAATCCATGGCACTCCATTTGTTATTGGTATCATCAGCTCTCCATTATATGCAGTATGCAAACATAGCAGTTTAGATATTCCCATAGTCCAATGTTTTGGCCATAATAGGTCTTTATCAAGGACCCATAGGAGGGAATGTGGTATAGAAAAATAATGAGAACATAGAATACAACATGATGAGATAAGAGAACTGAGATAAAGAAAAGAGGGAGATATAGAGAGATGAAGAAAACAGAATCAAGATGAGTATACAGATACAGAAAATGAACCACACGGGGGGACCTAGTGAATGACCTGCGGAGAGCTGGGACCAATGTAACAAAGGCTACCATCAGTATCACACTACGCCAACAGGTACTCATATCCTGCAGTGCTAGATGTCTCCCTCTGCTTAAACCAGTACATGTCCGGGCCCGTCTGAAGTTGGATCCAGAAGAGTATTGTGAGAATGTCATATGGTCAGATGAAACCAAAGGAGAACTATTTGGTAGAAACACAACTTGTCATGTTTGGAGGAGAGAGAATGCTAAGTTGCATCCAAATAACACCATACCTACTGTGAGGCATGGGGATGGCAACATCATGCTTTGGGGCTGTTTCTCTGCAAAGGGACCAGCACGACTGATCTGTGTACATGAAAGAACGAATGGGGTAATGTTTTGTGAGATTTTGAGTGCAAACCTCCTTCCATCAGCAAGGGCATTGAGGATTAAACATGGCTGGGTCTTTCAGCATGACAATGATCAGAAGCACACCGCCAGGGCAACGAAGGAGTGGCTTCGTAAGAAGCATTTCAAGGTCCTGGAGTGGCCTAGCCATTCTCCAGACATCAACCCCATAGAAAACCTTTCAGACAATGTGATTTTCTGAATTTGTTTTCTCATTCTGTCTCTCATAGTTGAGCTCTACCTATGATGTCAATTATAGGCCTCTCTCCTCTTTTCAAGTGGGATAACTTGCACAATTGGTGGCTGACTAAATACTTTTTTTCCCCACTGTAGATCAAAATTAATATTGCATAAGGGATAAGGGATGTTGGGATGTTGTTATAATCTGAATGTATAGTAAACTGAAGTTCCGATTATGCAGAATTAAGGTGTTGATGAAATTGGATGAGAGTATCCTGGTCCCCTATCCATATGCAGAAAACACCATCTATAAAGAGATAAAAAGCCAGGGCATGCTTCTGAAAAATATAATGGGGGTAGATGTAATTGTCTCAAGGTTGGCCATATAAATTTACACATATGTGGGTGTCACATTGGACCCCATTGCTGTGCCCTGTAGTTGTAAGTAGATGGTGTACCCAAATAGGAAATAATTGTTAGTAAATATGATGGATAAGAGATCCAGACAAAAGGATCTATTCTGTGTATCTAATTGATGATTAATTAGAAATTGATCCATGGCTTTCAGGCCTTTGTCCATGAGGTATAGATGTATATAGACTAGACACATCCCAGGTAACCAAGAGCCTGGAAGTTGGTATGGGAGAAATGGACTTTAATTCTGTAAAAATTGTGTGGTGTCAAGTAAGAAAGACCGGGTTATTTTGACCAGAGGTGTAAGGATTTTCTCCAACAAAATGGCCAGGATGCCATTCTGTTGGAGAGTTAGTGGATGCCACTATGGGTCGTCCAGGTGGTTTGTGAAGATGTTTATATATTTCTTATGTTTATATAGTTCTTTGAGAGAACGTAAAAGACAGGGGTAACAGGATTGGAGTTCGTAAGAAATTGTCTAGTCTTGTCATCAATAATGCCCAATTGAATGTATTTTTCAAGAGTATTATGAATAAGTACAGATACTTGGTCAGTGGGGTCAGAGTCAAGTGGACGATATTTACTAGTGTCACTCAGCTGTGTGTGAATTTCATCAATATCATCTAGCCTATCCATGACCACTAACGCTCCCCCTTTATCTGCGGGTTTGATGATAATTACATGAATGTTGTGATAGGCCTCATCTCAACCTCTGAGAGATTAGCACGATATTTCAATTGGTTGTCATTGATATGCTTAAGGAACTTATTTGCATCATTTTGTACAAGAGATATAAAAGTTTCAACAGGATGGTATCTATATGGTGGATTGTAATTATTTTTAAGACGTAGATCCAAGTTTTTAAAAGAAAACATCAGAACAGGAGCAACAGGTTTAGATGAAGTGGGGAACAAGTAAAATGGGTCTTAAGTCTTATTGTACAGAAAAATTTATGCAGATCCCCATCCAAGGCAAATGCATCAAAGTTCTTTGTAGGGAAGAAAGATAGGCCCTTATTCAGGACTGCCATTTCTGCTGGTTGGAGTGTATAGGATGAAATGTTGACCACAATTCTATGAGACTCACTTGTGATCTGGTGAGGATCCTGTTTGCGAGATCTGCCCATGTCCCTGGTTGATCTGTGCTGGTGGCTGGAAGCTGCCGATTGTCCGCTGTTATGGTGGGAAGGTGTCTGTCTAAAAAAACGATCACTGGGTGAGGGGGCGGTAGCTCTATCGCTGTCAGAACTAGTAGAGTAACATCGATATGGTGAATGATTATTTAATCTGTTAGTATTTGAACGGATGTCACACCACTTGTATACCCTCTCATGTATGTAGTCATTTGTAGCTCTCAAAAATTTCTCACGTTTACGTTTCTCATTTGATGTACGGAAATCCTGTATTGTTTTTTTCTATTTCGGTTTTGAGAGTGGACCATTCATCAGGATTAGTGCTAGAGGCAATCTGCTCCTCGACGTTGCGGATTTTAGCCACAGATTCAGCCAATTTTTTATGAAGGGTTTCCATCGTCAGTAAGATTATATCGAAAGAACATTTGTTCAATATGGATTCAAATTGACAGCAGGATTCTGTGTCTTCATGGAAAATGGTGGGTCTAAGATTACATCTCAAGCCCAGTGGGATTCTTTTGACTTTATAGTATTTCGTTAATGTTACTTCGTGGAGTTCGAATGCTGTATGTTGGTGTAGCTCCTTCTCAAAGTCTCTAGACCAAAGCTTGATAGCAGGGATCTGTAGAAATTGTCGTGGTGTAGTGATGTTTACTATGATCCTATTGGCTTGTTCAGGATTATATGAGAAGGTATTAGAAGACATAGATATGGGTGCTGGCTTCCCAAGAATCAAACTGTAGTAAATAGAATGGTGCTGCACACCTTAGGAGTTGTATGGGTGCTCAGTGGAAGGCCAAGTGGCTATAGTCCAATGTAAAGCTAATCCACGGCACTCCTTTGGTAGTGATAATAGAATATCATCAGCTCTCCATTGTATGCAGTATGCAAGCATAGTAGTTTAGATATTCCCACAGTCCGACGTTTTGGCCGTAAAAGGCTTTTATCAGTTACGTTGTCCTTTCTGTTCTACTGTATTGTCTATTATTATGTATCAAGAAAATAATAAAAATTTCTAATGATAAAAAAAAAAAAAGGATTTTATCAAGGACCTATAGGAGGGAGTTTTCACGAGCAGCGGTAGTGGATCCTTTAGACCACCGGAAGTGATGGCGTAAGCCATACCATGGAGTGGAATCTAAGTAGGTCCCGGTTTTCACCAGAGCCCGCCGCAAAGCGGGATGGACTTGCTGCGGCGGGATTCTACCAGGTCGCTTCCACTGACGTGACTTGCTTGCGATGGCAGCCGAGGGTGAGCGTGGTACAGAATCGTGAGGTGTAGACGTAGTCGGGGACAGGCGGCAGAGGTTCATGGTCGAGGGATGTAGGCAAGAAGGTACGGTAAACAGTATGATGGAAGACTGAGGAACGCTTTCTCAATAGGTAATAGGCACTAAAGATCTGGCGCTGGGCACAGGCATGCTTTAAATAAGGGCTGTGACCGGCAATGGAATTTATCAGTGCGCTGGCCCTTTAAATTTAACAGTGCTGACACGCGCACGTCCCCACCTCCTAGGGCACGGGCGGGAAGCAGAGACACATGTGGGTTGCGGCGCCACTCGCCCATGGGGCACGGATGCGCCCGCGACCTGGGGAGAGGGTCGTCGGGGCATCCGTGACAGTACCCCCCTTAGGCCCCTCCCTCTTTCTGTCTTGGAGGAATTTGCGGACCAGGGTGCGATCCAGAATGTTGTCCTCTGGCTCCCAGGACCTTTCTTCGGGCCCGAACCCCTTCCAGTCAATGAGGAAATGTCGCTTCCCCCTGATCGTTTTCATGGCCAAGATTTCTTTTATGGTGAAGATGTTCATGGCATCAGCCTCAGGAGTTGGAGGAGCAACTTTTCGGGAGAAACGATTCAGGATAACTGGCTTCAGGAGAGAGACGTGGAAAGAGTTCGGGACCTGCATCGTGGGGGGAAGGCGGAGCTTGTATGCTACAGGGTTGATGCGTTTCAGCACCTCGAATGGTCCCAGGAAGCGGGGACCCAGTTTGTAGCCGGGGATCTTGAGACGGATGTATCTCGCAGACAACCATACTTTATCTCCAGGAGAGAAGATAGGCGGGGGTCTTCTCTTTTTGTCTGCTTGCTTCTTAGTGCGGGCAGACGCCCGTTGCAGAGACTGGCGTGTCTGATCCCAGATGGCAGTTAAGTCCTGGACCAAATCTTCCATGGCTGGGACCTCAGAGGGCACAGAGAGGGGGAGTGGTGGGCGTGGATGTCGCCCATAGACGATGAAGAAGGGGGCGGCACCGGCAGACTCGGAGTCTAACGAATTGTATGAGAATTCTGCCCAAGGTAACAGATTGGCCCAGTCGTCCTGACGAGCAGAAACAAAGTGCCGAAATAGCAGCCGAGCATCTGGTTAACCCTCTCCACCTGCCCGTTGATAGGCCGAAGAGAAATCCAATTTTACTTGTAGCTGGTTACAGATGGAGCACCAGAACCTAGAAAAAAATTGGACCCCCCCGGTCTGAGACTATATGGCGGGGCAGCCCATGCAGCCGGAAAATGTGTTGGAAAAATAGGCTGGCCAGACGAGGAGCAGGCGGTAGACGTGGCAGAGAAACAAAATGGGACATCTTGGAAAAGCGATCCGTGACTACCCAGATCACGGTATTACCAGAGGAAGGCGGGATGTGAGTAATAAAGTCCATGGCCACGTGGGTCCAAGGACAATCGGGAATAGTCATTGGCTGCAGCAGACCTGCTGGCTTGAGATGGGAAGATTTGTTGCGGGCCCAAGAAGTGCACGACCCAATGAATTTGCGAACATCTTTGGCCAGACTGGGCCACCAATAAAAAGTCGAGATGAGAGAGCAAGATTTCTTCACTTCCGGGTGTCCAGCCACTCGAGAGCAATGTCCCCAATACAGTATTTTCTTCCGTAGAGCCGGGCGCACATAAGTTTTGCCTGGAGGGATTCGTTGCAACTCTATGGGCGCAGCAGAGATTAGCCTTTCGGGAGGGATGATATGCCGTGGTGCTGGTTCGTCTCCTACCACGTCAGAGGCACGGGAGAGGGCATCGGCCTTGACGTTTTTCTCCGCGGGGCGGAAATGAATCAGAAGATTGAAGCAGGAAAAGAATAAGGACCATCGAGCCTGGCACGGGTTTAGACGCTGGGCCGTCTGGAGATAGAGGAGGTTCTTGTGGTCGGTGTAAATATTGACCGGATGTCGAGCCCCCTCCAGGAGATAGCGCCATTCCTCTAGAGCAGTGTTTCTCAACTCCAGTCCTCAAGACCCACCAACAGGTCACGTTTTCAGGATTTCCTCAGTATTGCACAGGTGATATAATTAGTATTGCACAGGTGATGTAATTACTGTCAGTGCATTCTCCACAGGTGATATAATTATTGTCAGTGCATTCTGTGGGAGATCCTGAAAACATGACCTGTTGGTGGGTCTTGAGGACTGGAGTTGAGAAACACTGCTCTAGGGCTAGCTTGATGGCCAGCAATTCCCAGCCTCCGATAGCGTAATTTCTCTCAGCAGAGGAAAAGATTTTTGAGAAAAAACCACATGTGAGGGTCTTGCCTTTGGGACCCCATCGAGTAAGCACAGCTCCGGCTCCCACCGAGGAGGCATCGACTTCCAAGAAGAAAGGTTTTTCTGTATCCGGCCGGGTGAGTACCGGGGCAGAGGCTAACGCAGACTTCAGCTTGAGGAAAGCTTCTTCTGCAGCTGGTGGCCATAACCATGGATTACTACCCTTTTTGGTTAAAGCCACTATAGGAGACACCAGTGGCACAAACTGTCTATAATAATTGGCGAAGCCCAGGAATCTTTGTATGGTTCGGAGGCCCACGGGACTTGGCCACTGCAGGACAGCAGACAATTTGTCAGGATCCATCTGCAGGCCCTGGTCCGAAAAAAAGGGAGCCAATAACTGGGAGGCTATTCTGGTGGAATAGACCTTTTTCGAGCTTGGCATAGAGGCGGTTAGCCCTCAAACGCCGGAGGACCTGTCGTACATGGATTATGTGGGACTCAGGATCGGGGGAGAAAATTAGAATATCGTCCAGATCATGGCCGGACTGGGAATAAAAATCAGCCCTGGCACTAAGCCCCCACCAGCCCACATACAATATCCGTCTAAAAAATTTCCCTTGTTCTCACACCTTGCCACTTTCTAAAATAAGCTACACTATAAAGGTGCTTTCACATGGAGCATTTTTGATTTTTTTTTTTTTGTGCAGAAAGGCAGAGCAGTTCATGCTGTACATTTCTGCACAAAAAAACGCATAAAAAAATGCACCAAAACTGCTGTGTGTGAAAGCAGCCTACACACAAGCAAGGAAGAAAGAAACAGTGGTGCAGAGAAACCCCTCGTCTCAGAGTCAGGTGTGCACTTGCTTTACAATCCGGAACAAGCCCACCCTGACACTACATAGGCACCAACATAACCTACAACCGCACCAATCACATCACCAGTAGTCAGGTCACCATCACATGAATACAGCACTGATTCAACACAGAAGTAAAATGACCCCTGACAGCAGGGACTCACAGGAGATGTCATCGCTGATGGGAGTTGTTCTCTTCTCCTTTTCTTCTTCTGGCCCAAACCTCCATGATGTCTTCCCTGATGAGTTGTTCCCTTCCATTTTTTCTCTGTCCGGTACAGCATGCAATTTCTTCTTCTCCCGGTCACTACTCGTCCCTGTAGAATTTACCACAAATACATCTTAGACTCCTCTCTTTACCAGCACTTTCCTATCAATTCCCCAAACAGCGTATGTTAGACCCTAAAAATTAGAAATTAAAAAATGTCAGATAAGTGGCATGTAAATAGGTAGACCCCCATTAGTTAGGTAAACAGAGCCTTCCTCCATTAATTTGGTAGGTAGACAGGGCCTACCCCAGTAACTAGCCAGATAGATAGGGCTGCCCCCAGTAACTAGCCAGGTAGCTGGGGCTGCCCCCAGTAACTAGCCAGGTAGCTGGGGCTGCCCCCGATAACTAGCCAGGTAGCTGGGGCTGCCCCCAGTAATTAGCCAGTTAGCTGGGGCTGCCCTCGGTAATTAGCCAGGTAGGGCCAGGGGCAGTAATTAGCCAGATAGGGCCAGTAATTAGCAAGCAGGGCCAGTATGTAGCCAGGCAGGGCCAGTAAGTAGGCTGGCAGGGCCAGTATATAGGCAGACAGGGCCACTTATAGGTAGGCAGGGCCAGTATATAGGCAGGCAGGGCCACTATGTAGCCAGGCAGGGCCAGTATATAAGTAGGCAGGGACCGTATATAGGGAGGCAGGGCAGTATATAGGTAGGCAGGCAGGGCTGATATATAGGTAGCAGGCAGGGCTGATATATAGGTAGCAGGCAGGGCAGTATATAGGTAGGAATCACAGAAATTTTTTAACCCAATTCTAAAATATAACTTTTAATAAATGTCCGATTAAAATTATTTATCCAAAGAAAATACACATAAATACACCAGTGCTATGTGACTGTCAAAGGTATACACGATCCATAGAGTAAATCCAGGTATGGTTATCTGGAAAAGCGATACTCACCGGGACTCTGTACTTTCCACTATCAAAATCCTAAAGTACTAGTTTGGTAGTCGCCCCGAAAAAGGGCGGCCCCACCTCTCGATGGCTGACCCTATTAAGTATCTATCCTAACTAGATGACTAATAGTTAACTCCAGGTCAATGTTACCTTAGGCAGTCGTGATATAAAAACCATACAGCCTATACACTATATACAAAAAGGTTTTAGTTTCAAATTCTGATAAACCTCAATAGAATCAACATAACCTAAATGCAAAACACATATCATAATCTAAACACCAAGGCAGTATCCAAGTAATTTCCAGCCGAACCGGAGTCCAGGAAGGCGGAAACTTGGAATTGAACTCCCGGTCCAGATCCGACAAGCACGGGCATGGTTCAACAAGGAGAGGACATGCTCTCACCTAGGGACGCCTCTCCCACGTGGCCTAGGTGCGTGCGTTTCCCGGATGCTGAGGACGAAGTGGGCAGCCCCAGCGGAAATGTTCGGGGCTGGCACAATAGAGGCATAGGTTTTCTTCACACCGCCGGGTCAGCTCCTGTGGAGTCAAATGAGCTCTGTCCACTTGGGTTCCTCCGTTCCTCAGGGATGACAACTGTGGTTATCTCTGGAATACAGGAGCTAGGCAGGGAAAACGACAACCCCTGACAGGTTCGAGTACCTGACGGAGCTCTTCTCGCCGTTCAGAAAAATGGATATCGATCCAAGTGGCCAAAGAGATGAGGTCACTCAAGGAGGAAGGCGGATCACGGGTGGATAAGGCATCCTTGATCTGGCTGGAGTGGGCAGGGTGCGGAACTGTTCCATGATAGCTCCGAGGCCAGGATGCAGAACTGTACCACATAGTCGCCCAATGAGGAGTCTCCTTGGCGCAGAATCAGTAAGGCAGTTTCGGCAGAAGAGGCTCGGGCAGGATCTTCAAACATGCTGCGGAACTCTGTGAGGAAAGTGGCGAGGTTAGCCATGACCGGATCGTCTCTGTCCCAAAGAGGGGTAGCCCAGGCCAGAGCTTTCCCGGAAAGAAGGCTGACCACGAATGCGACCATCGACCTTTCAGTTGGGAATTGGTTCCCCATTAACTCAATGTGCAGAGAGCATTGTGTGATAAAGCCCCTGCAAGCCTTGGAGTCCCCATCAAACTTAGACGGCATAGACAGATGGAACCTTGGACCAGCAGCCGCTGTGGAAGCCAGAGGTGTAGCAGACACCACAGGAACGGGTTGTTGCTGCTGGGTGGCCAGGCACTATTGCATCATGGCGGAGAGATGGCTGAGTTGCTGGGCCTGCTGAGTGATCTGCTGGGATTGCAGCACCACGATGCTGGTTAGGTCAGCGACGCTAGGCAGAGGCACCTTGGTGGATCCATGGCCGGATCTTACTGTCACGAGCAGCAGTAGTGGATCCTCTGGACCACCGCAATGAATGGCGTAAGCCACGCCAGGGAGCAGAATCTAAGTAGGTCCCGGTTTTCACCAGAGCCCGCCGCAAAGCGGGATGGACTTGCTGCGGCGGGATTCTACCAGGTCACTTCCACTGACTTGACTTGCTTGCGATGGCAGCCGAGGGTGAGCGTGGTACAGAATCGTGAGGTGTAGACGTAGTCAGGGACAGGCAATAAGGTCTGGACAGGCGGTAGAGGTTCGTGGTTGAGGGACGTAGGCAAGAAGGTACAGTACACCGTATGACGGAAGACTCAGGAACGCTTTCTCAATAGGCAATAGGCACAAAAGATCCGGCATGGGCACAGGAAGGGGCAGGTTTTAAATAGGGGCTGTGACCGGCAATGGAATTTACCGGTGCACTGGCCCTTTGAATTTAACAGTGCCGGCGCGCGCGCCCTAGGAGACGGGGACGCACGCGCCGTGAAGCAGAAACACAGTCAGGAGCGTAGCTGGGTAAGTTGGAGCGAGTGCGCCCGCGGCCCGACATGTGGGTCACGGCGCCACTCACCCACGGGGCCCGGATGGGGGTCGCGGGGGCAGCCGTGACAGGGATATGATATAGAAAAATAATGAGAACATAGAATACAACATGATGAGATAAGAGAACCAAGATAAAGAAAAGAGGGAGATATAGAGAGATCAAGAAAACATCATCAAGATGAGTATATAGATATAAAAAATTAAATAGCGTATTTAGGAATGTATAATAATGGATGTAGGGAGTATAGAGGAAATTTCTGCAGGAAAGTAGATTTGTAAAGAGAGGGTCTAATGTATAGCATCTATGGTGTATATTAAGTAAGAAAATATGTAAAGAGAGGGTGGAAAAACTGTGGAACAACTATGCACCCAAAATGCACAATACACCCCTATATGAGATTCATAAGGGGTGCTGAATTGCAAAATGGGGCTACTTCTGGAAGGTTTTACCTATTCTGGTACTTTGGGGGCTTTGCAAATGCAGCATGGCACCTACCAAAATCTGCGTACCAAAAGCTAAATAGCGCTCCCTTTCTTGTACGCCCCGCCATGCGCCCAAACAGCAGTTTACACACACATATTGGGTATTGCCGAACAAATTAAGGGTGCTTTTTACTAAGTTGTATTTACCTGGTCACATCTGCCACATTCCAGTGAATATGAATACTAATTGAAAATCTGCAAAAAAATAATTTTCACATTTTCATATTTTCACAAATAAACAAGAAGTGTGTGGACCAAAATGTATTACTAACTTAAAGTACAATGTGTCACGAGAAAACTATCTCTGAATCATTTGGATAGGTAAAAGTATCAAAAACTTATTCACACATACATTGACACATGTCAGATTGGAAAAATGAGGCCCTGTCAGTGAGGTCAAAACAGGCTGCATTCTCAAGATCCTTCCTGCCTTCAGTTCTTTGCTGGTGATATTCTTGACTTGAACTGGTTACCCCATTCTCTATAGTCTTGTTTGGTGGCTGATTTTTTTGTACTGTGTTGCTCTCTCCGCCAACTACTTAGGGTCACACATACAAGTAGGCAGGGACAGATTTAGGGGTCAAGTGTCAATGCTCACAGTCTGTCTGTTCCTTCTGTTTATCTGCTCTGGGGGTCCCTAACAATAATTTTCATGGATGTCCATTATCACAAAAACTAGAACCAATTCAGCAAAAGTAATGAGATATTTTAATTCAGCATCCTCAAACTACCCTAAATCCTAAATTCTGGCAACAGAAAAAAAAATGTTTTGTAGACCTGTGTTATGAAATAAATTTATGTATAGTTGCAAAAAATAAAATAAGTTAACCTTTTGGGATTACTTCGTTTTCTGCATTTATTTCTAATATAATGTGGTCTGATTATTATCTAAATTATAGCTATGGATAAAAATCTAAAGAGTTGTACTGTTCATGACTTTTATTGAACACCTTAATTAAACATCCACAGTAAAGTGAAGTAAGTGAATAGATCCCCTTAAAAGAGTTGTCTCGCAATGCTTTTTTACAGAACCACTGGCTGCTTTAGACTCACTCTTCCTATTTAGGAGGTGGGTAGTTTTATAGCAGTGATTGGCATATCAGCTCTGCTATTCCTTGTTGATCGTATTACAGCAAGATTGTATGCCACAAGGAAAGGCAATAGATGTTATAGATGGGCCATCTGGGACTTGTTGTTTCACAGACCGCAGTTAGTGTTGTTACAGTCGCTGGAGCGGAGCGCTGGACCCCTAAACATTTCCCTCACGTCCACAACAATTGACAATAGGCGAGGTTTGCACGGTAGGAGACAGTCTAGGATCCCCCGTGACACTCCTGTAGTATTGATGTCTGGTGTTGGGTTGCCATGATGTTGGTCCAATTAAAAGCAGCCAAACACTTGTGCACTTTATAAGTTGCGCTTCTTTACTGAATGTAGTATATGAAACAGTAATGGCAAATTACAGTCTCTTTTTAAGGCACAGTAGAGCAAGTTTACTTATGTTAATGTATAAGAGGAGATGTTCAGACTTTAAACTGAACAGGTGGGTAAAAAATAACAATCTTCTCTAATATAGAAAACATTTTTTAATTGTCCACAAACTTATAATAACAGTTTCATTGGTAAAATCACATAGATTGACATTTCAAAGATATAACTTGCGGTTTTGATGGTTCATGCAGAATTCTCACTTCCAATCATCCCGGCTACACGGCTCGGTTTGGAAGCAGCATTTCTATAGTACGACACCTCAAATAGAAGTAATAAAATCCATATTGGACAAGTGGCACACACACACAGTCCTCTCAGATGGTAGGAGAATGTGAACTGGCTGAACGACGTTTCGGGGTCCGCTCCCTTTGTCAAATTCCAATTTATTTAAAAAATATGGATTAAAATAAATCATACAGATCCATTATGCTTGACATGCACCAACTTTCAATGTCACCTCTCATACCAATCCAGTAAAATCTTCGACGGATGGTAGCTTCTGTTTTTTGGACACCAAAATGGCCAGAATGATCGTGGTGGGATTCAAGGATGCATCTCTCCCCAGGATAAGTATTTGGCGAAGATTTTTACCTGAGACAGGGTCTAGGGTGTTTCGCAGGATCAGTCCTTTCTGGAAAAAGAGGTGTTTTCTCTGTCTCCGGAGGTGGGTAAGTTCCATATCAGTAAGAGCTCGTCGTAGTCGGGTTGGAACTCTTCCGGTGGTAAGAAAATTATGAAGTCCTCCTAGAACTGTAAGGTCTTCCACAGGGAAGGCTCTTGAAGAGGTTCAGCAGATGAAAACTCTTCCTTCTTGGTAGAGGTACCGATAGCACTTGACATGCAATTCTTTGAAAGACGGACCTGACAGGCACGATGCAAACGTTCCTCATTGTGGGCAATGATAAAGTCACTGCTAATTGTTAGATGCATTTCTGGGTCCGTTCTGTCGGTCCCAGAGACGCATCTGAAAAGCGTATGTTCACACAGATGCAAGACACCGTGTGAACATACCCTTAGAATGTCAGGTGATAAATGTCTAAACCTGTCGACGTTTCGGCAATTGTGCCTTTATCAAGTGACATCTAAGGTCATGAATCAGATAAATAGGGAGATAGATGAGGAATAGTACTATGTGCTGGAGTAGTGAGGTAGGATGATGGCCAATGGACAGAAAAAGCCTCCAACATTATAAGGCCAGAAGGATGCTGGATGTAATGGGAGCATGGGACAGACATCTGGAGGTATGAGAAGGCTCCCTCCTGAGTCATCATCAATTCTATGTGTGCAGTGAGAGAGTGGATATTACACCTCTGCAGACCTTCTGCAGTGGTCAGCTCTCATGTCTGGGGAGCTGTCACCTCCCTCCCAAGCTGCACAAGCAATGCTTGTAACCAGAACTCATGCATTGGTGTAAACAGTTATACATACAGCCTAAACTGAAGAAACAAGTGTGAGAAATGCAAACTGCTCTACCTCCTGCCTGAAAGAAGAGGAGGAGCAGAGTGTATAAGGCTTTGTTATATTGGTGTGTTATATCTGGCAGGTAAAGAGACTGAGTATTTGCCCAGATCCTTCACACAGAGCTGTCACTGTGAGAGGAGCATAGATAGCTCAGAGGACTGTGAGAGAAAGACAATGAGAACGTACACACAGACAGCAGCTAGCACAGAAAAGCTCAGACAGCCAGTTTCAGTTTCACACAGCTCAGAGTGGAGTGAGCGCAGATAGTGCGGACAGCCAATCAAAGCACAGGGGGCCTGTCCCGACCAGGGTTGAACTAAATATCAGGCAGCCAATCCCAGGAGACTGCAGCTTTAGGTGTAGAACACACAAATTAGCTTATATCTGCTATACTAAATGATTTAGGTATCACAAACCAATTGCAAAAGTGCTTATTTTTACTGTCCCCAACATTACAGATATGATTTTTGTAGTGAGAAAACCCTTTTAATGCAATTTACCTGCATTCTCATACGAGCCAACCACCTCAAACAACTTTCAGGGCAGACCAGATTACCATAAGCTCGTCTCGAGTGTTTTGGTAATTGCTATCCTCTCTGTAAAGCTTTTTGGGTCTGACAGCATAGGTGGATTAGTCTGCTTTGAGAGATTGTATCTAGTAATCTGCTAGTTTTACTAGCATATGTTCTTACTATATCTAGTTATCTAAAGTCCTTCTTTATCCTTGTATATCTGGTTCTGCCAAGTCTCACCCAGTGCAAGAAATGTCGGAGTTTGGTTATTCCTTGAAATTTCCGTGTTCCTTAGTTTTCTGTCAGTGTGTTGTTTGCTATACTGTACACATGTTAGTTTCTAAGTCCTAGTGCTTGCGTCAGGGTAAGTTGTACCTTGTGGACATTTTTGGGGATGTTTTAGGGAAAAGGAGAGTCAGTAACGTTGGCTTGATTGTCTTACATTCAGCTCTTGGCAATGAGAATAACACAGTCTCGGTACTGCTGCTCCGCACTATTCCTCCATAATCAGTGACCTACGTGAACCTTGTTATTTATGAATGATTCTGTGGTGCTCAGTGAACAAACAGATAGACATCAATTACTCGAACTAGGATAAAGAATGGAATTCACGGCACTCACCATGTCCTTAAAAGTCCCTCTTTATTACGGCAATAACTCCATGTGGAGGGACAAACACTGGATACACAGTAGCTTAGCAGGTGACGGCCATTTCGTGTTCACACACGCTTTCTCTAGGCCTAGGTAAGTCCAGATGTGTCTTCTTGGCTTTTGCACTCTGCCCATCTGCACCGGCTTTTAAATCAATGCAGAGTACCTTGTAGCTGGAATTTGCTTTCCCTGAAATTTTTAGTTCTGAACAGGCACCTAAAGACGTAAAATATAGCGTAGGTTCCAACCTATATTGAAGTCGCCTTGTCTATTTGTGGTGGGCTTATTATGTACACTAAAAACCTCAAATTTTCAGAGTAGCAGAAATCCTTTTCCAATTGTTCCTATGTGCCTTTTGATTGCTTTTCAGTGCTAGTAGTGTGCTGCCGGTATTGGATTGTGCTTGTATTTTGCAGCCACACCAGTGTGCACCTCTGTTCATTTTTTTCAAAACACTTTTTGGATGTGCAAACCAAATATTGTTTTTACCAAGTTAAAAGATAGGCATAGATTTTTTTTTTAAACATACTGAAACATAATGAAAACCTTATATGTTTGAAATTGTACTAACTTGCAGAATACAAATGACACATAATTTATATCGAAGAATGAATGCCATAAAAACAAAACCCTGCAAACATGGTGCAAGTACGTTTCTTTCATGTTTCACCCCATTCACATTTTTTTTTTTTTTGATTTCTTAGTACAACATGTGTTACGGTCTATGGCAGCTTTAAAATTTGCATATTTTTCCCGCTAAAATAAAGTGCTCATCTGAATATGTAAAAGAAAAACTAAAAAAGTTATGGCTTTTTGTTGGCAGGGAGGAAAAAATTAAGAGTCATATTATTATGAGCACATGAAGGGAAGGGATTAAAACTTTGTCATGTCTGACAAAGAAACAGGTTTTTTGAACACCACAACAAAGTTAGCAACAGCAATCTGAGCTACTCGACTAAGAAAAAAGGGATGGCTACTAATGATGCAATATGTGTCAAGAAGAGTTTAATTTGACCATGTAAAAATAGTGGGCATATTTTTTCCAACCCTTGTATATCTCCAAATGACTGTGCTTCTAACCATCGGGAAAGGGCAGAATTTCATAGTGTGTCTGCTGAGAAAGGCCTACTTTAATATCTTACACTTTCTACGCTTTCACATAGATATAAATAAAGCTTAGATTTTGTTCAAACAGATGGGAGATTATTTGAAAGGTTATTTGAATTTCCATAGCCATGTACCATCATTTCACCTTACCTTTGTCTGCTATGATTATGATAAAACATTCCTCTCAAACACTAAGGGCGACATGTATGAACGGGCTTTACGCCCGTTTTCTGGTGTATACTGCGCCTCCCGGCCCGAATCCCGCTGTCGGACGCGGGGATGCAGTGTTAGGCGCAGCATTCGCCACTTTCAGATGCGCCCCGCATGAAGGGGCGGGCAATGGGTGCAGTGTGGGCGTGGTGTAGGCGTTCCGGGGCGGGACGCGTCAAGCTCAAAAACTCCGAGGCATGTACGATCGCGGCTCGCCAAAGCGCGGCGCAATGCAGCGCTCGGAAGCTCCGACAAGCAGACCTAGTTTATTTTGGTCTAAATGCTCCAGCGGCGGCGAAATGAAGCAAGAACCGAACATGCGAGGAAGCAGATAGAAGATGCGACAGAAATCTCGGCGCTCCCGCTCCGTGCAGCAGGAGTATGATTCCGAAAAAAAATCGCCTTTATAAAGGGGGGAAAAAACATTGACAGAAAAGAGCTCAACCTCAAAAATAAAAAATAGTAAAAAATAAATCACTGTCCAAAAATCTAGAACGGAGCAATATCCAGAATTCGGATATTGGAAAAATTGCCGGGAAATACGGGAAATTCAAATTCTGAAACCTATTCTCATTGGTCGCAAAAACCAGCCAATCAGAATAGGAGCGACATTGAACCTTTAAAAAACCTATGGAGAACTATTGACCAATCAGAATCAAAAGCGGGACAGTTCAAAATACAGTAAAATGCAGAAAAGAGCTGATTGGCTGAGCTAGCGGGGGCTTGGCTATCTCGGCCAATCAGAATAGGAGCGACAGGGACCCATTATAGTCTATGGAGAAGTTTGAACCAATCAAAATCAAAGCAGGACAGTTCATAATACCATTTAAAAAATACAGTAAAAAACTGTTTGGGGCTGGGGCTAGCGGGGCCCTTGGCTATCCCAGCCAATCAGAGCGCAAGCTACTTCTCCCATTGTAGTCTATGGAGAGATGGGCACAATGCAATCTCGGCTCTCCAGCGCCGTGCGGCATGGTGTATGAATAAAAAAACATTTTTATTAGTTGTAAAATATTTCTTGAAAAAGAGCTCAAAACCTTTTTATAAACATAAATAATTCATCCCGAACAACGCGTTTTGCCGAGACCGGCGCTACATCGGGAATTGCAATAGAGAGAATTGCCGGGAAATACAGAAATTCAAATTCTGTAAGCTATTCTCATTGTTCGCAGAAGCCACCAATCAGAATAGGAGCGAAAAAGACCCATTATAAGCTATGGAGGAGAATGACTAATCAGAATAGGAGCGACAAAGAAACCCATTTAAGCTATGAAGGAAAATTTGACCAATCAGAATGGGAAAGCGACAAAGACCCTTTATATCCTATGGAGAAGTTTGGACCAATCAAAATCAAAGGCGGGACAGTACAAAATACATTTAAAAAGCAGAAAAGAGCTGATTGGCTGAGCTAGCGGGGGTTTGGGCTATTCCAGCCAATCAGAGCACAAGCTACTTCTCCCATTGTAGTTATGGAGAGATCGGCGCACTGAAATCTCCGGCGCTCAGCGGCGTGCGGATGAAGTATTAATAAAAAAAATCATTTTTATTAAGTGTAAAACATTATCAGATAAAGCGCTGAAACCTTCTTTAAACATAAATCAGTTAAATCCCGAACAACGCGTTTGTCGCCGAGACTGGCGCTACATAGGGAATTGCAATAGAGAGAATTGCCGGCAAATACAGTTAATTCAAATTGTTTAAGCTTCTGATTGGTCGGCATAAACCAGCCAATCAAAATAGGAGCGACAGTGGCCCATTATATCCTATGGAGGAAACTGACCAATCAGAATAGGAGCGACTGGGCCCCTTTAAAAACTATGGGGGAAAAATTGACCAATCATATTCAAAGGGGGACGGGTTCAAAATACAGTAAAAAGGGCGGGAAACGAGCTGATTGGTTGAAGCGGCGGGGGCTGTCCAGCTAGCCAATCAGAGCGCGGGGCTACTTTCTCATAGAGTTCTATGGGGAAAAGAAATTCCGAGCGAGCTCTGTGATTGGCCAAGTTAAAAGAGGCGCGGTTATTTGGCCCAATGGGAGAGCGAGCGACGCTTTATGAGATTTCTAATGCAATCTGAAATAAAACTGTACATGGCCGAAATCAAATATAAGACTACAGAAGTTGTCCCCATATGTATATAAAAAATGAATAATATGGGGGTAACAAAAAAAAATATTATTTCAATAAAATCATGTTTATTTCTTTATTTTTGTTATCCAAGATCAATAGTATGGGTGCAACGAAAATAAAAAAAATAACAGGATTTTTTGATGTAATTTTTTTTTTTTTTTACCCCCATATTATTATTCATTTTATATTTCACATCGGACAACTTCTGTAGTCTTATCATTTGATTTCGGCCCCTTTTACAGTTTTATTTCAGATTGCATTAGAAAACCCATAGGAGCATGGAGGGATAGCCAAGCCACCGCTTGCTTAGCCAATAGCTCTTTTCTGTATTTTTACTGATTTTGAACTGTCCCGCCTTTGATTTTGATTGGTCAAAACTTTCTCCATAGGATATTAATTGGTCTTTGTCGCTCCATTTCTGATTGGTTAATACTCCTTCATAGGTTAGAATGGGCCACTGTCGCTCCTATTCTGATTGGTCAATAGTTCTCCATAGGTTTTTAATGGGACACTGTCGCTTCCTATTCTGATTGGCTGGTTTATTGCCGACCAATGAGAAGAGCTTAAACAATTTGAATTACTGTATTTCCCGGCCAATTCTCTATAACCCAATTACTTATGTTGCGCCGGTCTCGGCGACAAAAAGCGTTGTTCGGGATTTTATTAATGTATGTTTATAGAAGGTTTTTCAGCTCTTTTTCAGAGAATATTTTACACTTACATTAAAAATGATTTTTTTTTTTCTACTCCATTGCCGCACGGCGCTGAGAGCCGAGATTGCATGGGCCGATCTCTCCATAGGGCTACAATTGGAGAAGTAGCTCGCGCTCTGATTGGTGGGATAGCCAAGCCCCACAGCTCCAGCCAATCAGCTCTATTCTGCATTTTTCTGTATTTTGAACTGTCCCCCCTTTGAATTTGATTGGTCAATAGTTTTCCCTACGTTTTAATGGGTCTCTTCGCTCCTATTCTGATTGGCTGAGCTAGCCAAGCCCCCGCTAGCTCAGCAATCAGCTCTTTTCTGCATTTTTATGTATTTTGAACTGTCCCGCCTTTGATTTTGATTGGTCAATAGTTTTCCATAGGTTTTAATGGTTCACAGTCGCTGCTATTCTGATTGACCGGTTTATGCGACCAATGAGAAAAAGCTTTCTGAATTTGAATTACTGTATTTCCCGGCAATTTTCAATATCCTAATTCTTGAATTAGGATATTGGAAAAATGATTTTGTTTCAAGTATTTTTTATTTTTTAGGTTTCAGCTCTTTTTCTGAGAATGTTTTCCCGCCTTTATAAAGGCGATTTTGATTCATACTCCGCACCGGGCATGTGGAATGATTTCTCGCGTTTTCCAGCCTGTCTCGCATCGAAAAAAGATTTTCGGCCCCAGTCCCGCACTGGCCCATGTCCCCGCACTGTGCCCCACACACTGGCAAGGCGCAGGGAACTTTTCCCCGCATGTACGAGTGCACTACTTCGGGCGGCGAAACATAGGCGCAGCACCGCACTGCGCCTAAGTCCCGCACTGCGCCTCAAACACTGGCGAGGCGCGGCAGACTTTACATAGGATGTATGAGCGCGCCCCGGCGGCGAGATAAATCAGGCGCAGATTTCGGCGGAAAACCGGCGAAAAGGTGCGCCCCGACGTGGCGAGCTTCATACATGTCGCCCTAAACGTCTAAAGAACAGACCAAAGCTGAATTTTTGTCAAGTGCAAGAACTTGTTCATACTGAATATATCCTCAAATTTTGTTCAGATAACATCATTTACATGCTCACATTGCCATTTGAGACAAATCCTAGGGACTGATAAAGTATAAGTCATATTTACAATTCCCGAATTACAACTCCCACACATAATACTGAGGGAATTAACTGTGATCATGTTATCTCCAATAAGAAATCATGTGCCTTAAATCACCTCAGTCTACAGTCTAATGTTCAATCCCGATTTAAGTAAAAACAATGCACTAACTCTGTTTTTCACTATTACTTGGTAAAACTCATTAGGAAAAGGAATTTATTAGAATAATATCAGAAATGCTAGGTCTTTTGCACACTGGAAGTTACTGCAGGACACAAAAATGATATCCAAACAATGTTATATTATACAATTTAATTGACATTCTGAATGGAATATTTATTCCTATAGAAAATATGTGAAGGATTTAAAAGAGTATTTCCATTTGCCTTTTTCCTGCCCCAGTGTAAGTCTGTGCCCCAGTGTGAGTAGAGAGCTGGCTGTGCATGTGCAGCTCTATCCATTCACCTAAGGAAGTTCCAAGTACAAATCAGTTGATAGATGTTAATACTCCTTTAATCTATCAGGGTTCTACCTAAAGGACCCACACAGAATATAACAATAAAGGGGCAGCAAAACTTGTTGGAGTTTTGTAGTTCCTTTACTGCGATACCAACACATCAATACAGTCTACACAGCTGTATGCTACTACAAATCACCCTTATTTTCCTGAATGGGCAGGGCTGCCATGCCACAAACAGCTGTACAAGTATGGAAGTGAAAGTACCAGGTTGTTCCCTGTGCTGTTGATTGTGGGGATTCCCTTTCAAACACACATGTGTTATGCTCAGGGAACTTCCCAGGATAGGATACCAAGAGCCATAGTCCAGCAGGCTAAACAGATGCCAAACAGACAAAATGGAGAGCAAGTACAAAGTCCATTACAACTACTATCTGAAGCCAGGCATTCCCTGGAAAATAGTGTTTAAGGCTACCCTTTGGTTTTCACCAGAGCCCACCGTGAAGCAGGGTGCTCTTGGCTGCAAAAGACCCAGTTTACCCCGACAGGTTAGTGCAAAACCTTAAACACCAGAAGATGCACAAACAGAAGACAATACAAACACCTAAATAAGGAGATA
The DNA here is from genome assembly GCA_025379985.1 of Phyllomedusa bahiana. Taxonomy (NCBI): domain Eukaryota; kingdom Metazoa; phylum Chordata; class Amphibia; order Anura; family Hylidae; genus Phyllomedusa; species Phyllomedusa bahiana. Next base: position 2,541 of record JAODAL010026627.1, on the reverse strand, counting down.
AGTCAGACAAGTTGGTTTCAGTGCCAGGAGGGATCACAGTACCAAATCATGAAGCAGAGGAGTCAGACAAGCTGGACTCAGAACAAGGGGGGGATTGCAGTACCACAAAGTGAAGCAGAGGATTATACACTCACGGCCACTTTATTAGGTACACCATGCTAGTAACGGGTTGGACCCCCTTTTGCCTTCAGAACTGCCTCAATTCTTCGTGGCATAGATTCCACAAGGTGTTGCAACGATGCTCAATTGGTACCAAGGGGCCCAAAGAGTGCCAAGAAAATAGTCCCCACACCATGACACCTCCACCACCAGCCTGAACCATTGATACAAGGCAGGATGGATCCATGCTTTCATGTTGTTGTGACGCCAAATTCTGACCCTACCATCCGAATGTCGCAGCAGAAATCGAGACTCATCAGACCAGGCAACGTTTTTCCAATCTTCTACTGTCCAATTTCGATGAGCTTGGGCAAATTGGAGCCTCAGTTTCTGTTCTTAGCTGAAAGGAGTGGCACCCGGTGTGGTCTTCTGCTGCTGTAGCCCATTCTGCCTCAAAGTTCGCCGTACTGTGCGTTCAGAGATGCTCTTCTGCCTACCTTGGTTGTAACGGGTGGCTATTTGAGTCACTGTTGCCTTTCTATCAGCTCGAACCAGTTGCCCATTCTCCTTTGACCTCTGGCATCAGCAAGGCATTTCCGCCCACAGGACTGCCGCTCACTGGATGTTTTTTCTTTTTCGGACCATTCTCTGTAAACCTAGAGGATGGTTGTGCGTGAAAATCTCAGGAGATCAGCAGTTTCTGAAATACTCAGACCAGCCCTTCTGGCACCAACAACCATGCCACGTTCAAAGGCACTCAAATCACCTTTCTTCCACCATACTGATGCTCGGTTTGAACTGCAGGAGATTGTCTTGACATGTCTACATGCCTAAATGCACTGAGTTGCCGCCATGTGATTGGTGATTAGAAATTAAGTGTTAACGAGCAGTTGGACAGGTGTACCTAATAAAGTGGCCGGTGAGTGTAGAAACTGGTTTTAAATAGCCCGCCATGGATTGGACAAAGGACAAGTCAACCAGTGATACTTCAAAGCCATGATGAGGATGGTGAGCAGATTTAGAGGGTATTAATCTATCCTAGGGATAGTTTGTCAATGTATATCCTTAAAAATCCGAAACCAGGTCAAAACAGGAGCAATCCTCCTGCTACAATTAGATACAGTATCTCAAAAGTAAATACACCCCTTACATTTTTGTAAATATTGTATTATATCTTTTCTAAGGACAACACTGAAGATATGACACTTTGATACAATGTAGTCAGTGTACAGATTGTATAACAGCGTAAATTTGGTTTCCCCTCGAAATAACTCAACACATAGCGATCAGAGTCTATACTGCTGGCAACAGAAGGGAATACTCCCCTAAGTGGAAATGGATAACTTGTGCCGAAAGTGTTAATATTTTGTGTGGCCACCATTATTTTCCAGCACTGCTTTATCTAGAGCTTCACAGGTTGCAGCCACTGGAATCTTCTTCCACTCCTCCATGATGACATCGCAGAGACTTTGCGCTCCTCCACCTTCCATTTGAGAATGCCCCACAGAGGGTTTAGGTCTGGGCACATGCTTGCTTCTATTTCTTAGATCTTCTTGAATTTCCACAGGTTACAAAGTGTGTAATAGGGACCTTTCTTTACCCTATTTATGCCAAGAATGTATGGCTATTATGGCTAAATAAATGAAAATTCATTTGCTTATGGATTATCTTTTGATATTTAAAGAATGTACTATTATATAACTGCAGACATGCTTGGCCAGACCGGGACCTCACCCTCAAGTTATGACTCTTGAGGAGATATATCACAAATGTAATTTATAAGCTTTCTTACTTACAATATAAATATTATTTTTAACTAATGCTTACACAGTAAATTTTCCTTTTTCCGTTTTTTATTTTATTAACCTTATTTTAAAAAAGTTTTCATCCTGCAAGAGGACTTTTGCAATTAAATTAATTTTTTTATTATAATGTATTTAATTATTTACGTATTCAAATGCATTACAGTATCAATGTATAAAATGAACAGGGAAGATCTTAGGCATACCTCATGTATGCCCTAACAGGAGTTCACTTAGTTTAGTCCTCAGACCTTTGTTTGGTTTAGAGCAGATATTCTCTTATGTAATGTTGTGTATGCTATTGATTGCAACATTATAAGAATGCAAAGGCCAGAATCTCAGCCGCTGCTGGTGAAAGTGGTTATCAGGCTATTTTCCAGAAAATGACTAGTTGTCAGCACCATAAATTTATTATGGAGGTTGCCAAGTTATTAAGGGAGTTGTCCATTATTAGAAAAATATGCTTTCTTCCAGAAACATTGGGTACCAGATTGTTGATTGAGTTTAAAGTCATTTCACCATCACAAATATTGATGGCATACCAACAGTATATGCCATCAATGTCTTATGGGTGCAGGTCCTACATCTAGGACCCACACCTATCCCCAAAAAAGGTCCACAATCCATTCCACTCTTTAAG
>JAODAL010026626.1:35000-56398 GCA_025379985.1 Phyllomedusa bahiana | reverse complement strand
ATTGTTCCCCTTTCCAAAGTGGCTCAAGGTCATGCTTTTGAATTTTTGGGGCTTTTGCTGTGACAGCACTTATAGGGGCCCTATTCAAAAAAAATGTTGTTTTAACAACATTTGTTCTTCAAAATTGCCCCAAGGGGCTAAAGGGTCAGCTTTGAATTTTTGGGGGTTTTTGCTGTGACATCAGCTAACTACAGGCCTATTCTAAAAAATGTTTTTTACAGCATTTTTCTTCAAAATTAAAAGAGTGGTAAAGGGTGATGGTGCTGTCAGAAACAAAAATAGGTAGGACATTTTTAAGGGAACCCAATTGCAAAAGGGGATTGTTTTTGCAAAAATCTTTAACAATATAACCCCTGTTTTTGGACAACCCTTTAATACAATAAAAAAAAGGGAAAACAAAGACATGGGGGTTCCTCCTTTTTTAAAAAATGTGTTTCTAAAATTTAAAGTACTAAAAAACTTGCATGTACAAAATAGTGTTAAAAAAATTCCTTGAATTGTACAAGGGAGGACAGGAAAAACATACCAATGTAGGTTATTCAGGGGACAGGGTAGGGGAGCAGGACAGAGAACAAAGTACAGAGCCCTTTTTCCCCAGCAGTTGAGTAAAATGAAAAAAAACCCAAGATAAAGGGCCCCGGGGTGTAACAGGAGCTTTAAAACCACCAGTATTTCCAAGGAAGCTAAATTGGTCCAACTCATACGGGGGACAAGCGTACCCGGGATTGACGTGTATGAGGGAAAGGTGGGGGTTCTCACACTTCCGCTTCCCACTCTGCTCAGCACGACGTTTTCGTTGCTGGTCAAGGGCTTTTAACCCGCGTGTTAATAGATTCGGGGCCATGGGTCTCACCCCACCCACGTAACTCGGCCCCGGGTCACTGTGGCCCCCGGGCAGGTATAGTCAATGTCCAGTGAAACTAAAATGGTGGTTTTAAAGACTCCCTTTTTCCGGCACTTTTTTTAAAGTGGGGGTCATGCAGGTTTGGGGCCCGCGTGGCCCGGACAGGTAAGTCCCAGGAAAATAAAATGGTGGTTGAAAACTCATTTTTGCGGGACTTTTTAATCTGGGGTCATGAGGTTTGGGGCTCAGTGTGGCCCAGGACGGGGTATTCAATGTCCATTTAATAAAATGAGGTTCAAAATCATATGCCTTTTTGGCACTTTTTTAAAATTTTGGGGGATGGGGTTTTTTGGTCAGGGTGGGTACAAGACGGATAGTGAATGGTCTTTACTTTTTTTTTGTGCTTTTTTTTAACCAAGTGTGTTTTCCCAAGTTACATGTTCCCATTTGATGTTTTTTTGGAGTTAAATTTTAGTTTCCAGCCTTGTTTGGGTGTAATAATGAAGGGTTGTTGCTTCCCAAAACTTAATGGTATCGCTATAATGACGCTCACTATCGAAAAAACCTTATCGATAGGGCCGACTATCGACTATCGATCGATCTCGATAGCCAACGCAATCGCTCAACACTACCTATACCCTCTATATTGTAAAGTGCTGCGGAATATGTTGGCGCTATATAAATAAAGATTATTATTATTTTGGTAGGATCTTGGCCCTCAGCTTGGTTCTTTCCAGCTGGCGCTGACATTACCTTGTCAGGCTGCGTTCCCACCTCAGTTATTTGGTCAGTTTTGGCCCTGTAATTGCCCAGAGAAGTGAAGTGTGAAGCGATTCTAAGAGCAGCGGCTGTCATCTGCATGTCATACTAAAACACATCATTGTATGAAGACCAAACCACGCTCCCTATGCATATTTGAGCATGGCACAACACCCTACAGGCTCTCCGCAGCCAGGAAATAGCTGTTTTTTTAACATGAATCGGCACAAATAAATTTGGGTCGAAAATAATTTTGCCGGAAATTTTGCTGGCAAACTTGGCGAATCGAATTTTTGAGAAATTCGCCCATCTCTAGGGAGGATGTATTTTTTGTGGACTGAAGTGTACTTTTTATTGGTACCAGTTTGGAATACATGCAAATTTTTTAATACATTTTATTCCAATTTTTAGGGAATGGGAAATGACAAAAAAAAACGCAATTTTGGAGTTTGGAATTTTTTTCTTCTTCAACGGTCTTCCGTGTACAGTATAAATTATGTTATTTTTAATAGATCGGCCTTTTCAGACGTGGCAAATATGTGTAACTTGTTTTTTATTTTTTTATTTGTAAAATGGCAAAAAGGGGGTGACTTGAACCTCTAATGTATTTTTTTTCCACTTTTAAACATTTTTTATTAATTGAACATTAGGTACCCTTTGGGTACTTGACCACTAGGGTGTGTGATCATTTTATATGGCCAAATGCAACTCTATATACAATGCATTACGGTGTACAAAGATGGTGGTTTTACTTCTTCCTGTCCGGGTAGGAAGAAGTAAAACAGAAAACATGGCGGCAATGGAAGCCTTCAGCAGACTTCCAGCTGACATGTTAAGTGATTGCGAAACGGCGATCTCGCCACTGTTGTCCCAATCGGAGTGAGGAACAGTGTGTGGCACTGTTTCTCACTCATTTAGACGCTGCGGCCTCACTCGTCGCTGCATCTAATGGGTTAAGCGGCAGGTGTTAGTAGACATCAGCCCCCAGCTGTTTGGCAAGATCCTCGTTTTACAGTGAAACTTCCTCCTTGTGGGAGTGGCAGTACTTCTCCAGCATCTATTTCCTACAAATCCCAGACTGCATTGCAATCTAGGACTTCCCTCCACAGTTATCACTGCTGGACATTGTGTTGACATTAGTGTGTTATCCCCTAGAGCTCTGAACTGCTGTCCTCTGCTCCCATTACTAAGTTCTTTGAACAGGACTCAAAGATAAACAAACAATTCCCCCTCCTCTGTAATTGCTCTAATGTAGTTACTTCTATTCACTTTTAAACTACAGGCTGGAAAGAGGGAATGCAGCCAGATCATTCTCTGCTCAGGTAGCACCCATTACAGGGAGGTGTTTCTGAGCTGAACCTGGCTTCAAAGTCCACCTACTGAGTGATAATAAAATGTTCATTGAAACCATGTGATCAATGAATAGCACATGTTTTGCAGGAGATATGGGTGAAGGGGGGACAGGCCTCTGTGCCTGGTCCTGCACAGCAGGACAGGTAAATAATTTTTAATAAGTATGAAACACACAGTTTAGTTTTATATAATAGTGAGTTCTAAAAAAAATAAAAAGATAGTCCTAGAGAACCCATTTAAAATAAATAATAGTATTCTTAAACAAAAAGAGACACATTTTGGTACTTTTTTTGCAGTCACTTTTGCCAAATGAAAAAGCTTTGAAGTCATATTAGCTGTTAACTTTTTTTTTTTAATTTAATCATTCAGATTTTTATTAGTGAGTTTTTTCAGAACTACAAATCCTACATAGTGAATAATACAAGCACAATAAGGGAGGGAAAAAGGAAAAAGGAACAACAGGAACAAGCCATGCATTACCACACAGAAATAGTTACTATATCATATATAACATCACTAATAAAGCAGACAGTACTTCCTCTTAAAAAACTCAAGAAAAAGAACAAAAACACATCCTTAACAAGGGGAGACAGGAAATAGCCCCGAGAAGAGGAGTGCGGGCGTGAGGGCGGATAAGTAGTATCAATCTACGTAGATAGAGTTTTTCCAAATCTGCCATTATTTTTTCTGTTTCAAAATAGCGTGTGGGGGGACTGTAAGGTTTATTTCGTTATGAAATTGGATATTAACTCTATTCAAAACTTCATGAAAACTTGGTGAAAGTGATGACTTCCAGTGGTAAGCTATGGTGGACCTAGCGGCAATGAGTATGTGTTGGACAACCGTCTGATAGGAATAAGGGATATCATATACACCAATATCTAACACTGCAAATTCTTGCGTGAAGGCGAACCCTGAGCAGAATAGATTTTGAACCAATCTTTCAACCTCAGACCATAGGGGTCTAATAACCGGGCACGACCACCACATATGTGACAAAGAGCCAGCCGCGCCACAGTTCCTCCAGCACATTCTAGGCGACCCTGGAAAAATATGAGCCATTCGAACCGGTGTAAGGTACCAAATTAGCTGTTACTTTTGAAATGGCATCTTTGTGACTGATTTCTGTCATTTAGTCAGGATGTTCAACCAATAAGAAAGTGAAGAATTATGTTGCTGCCTTTCCTGTTAGTGTATGTAATTCAAGCAAAGATACGATAGTGGAAGAGATGGCTTACAGATATATTACTATATATGTGATGTAATGCATGAATATACAATTCCAAGAATTGTCTCAGAATGCGCCACCTATTACTTACCATGCAAGCTTCGGGGAATCTTCCACTGTGGCACAACAAGTTACAGGCATATGATTTTATATCAATATTTATTTTAATTCATTAAAAAGGGCAAATTTTTGGCCACATGTGGGCATGATAAGGGCCCTGGGTGGTCAAACCGTTGTCCATTCTTAATTAAATCAAAGGTGTTTTAATGTTAGAAAGATCATGTCTCAGATTATGGGGACAGTAAAAATAAGCACTTTTGTAATTGGGTTGCATTACCTCAGTCACTTGGTTTAGCAGATATGAGCTTTTATGTAAATCTGTGTTCTATTTCTGTTGTTGCTGGTCGGACACGCCCCCTGGATGTTCCCAGCCCCTAGACATGTCTCCTGCACTGTGATTGGCTGACTGACATTTCAGCCTGTTGGGATACGCCCCTAGACAGGAAATGCTCCGGTCACGCCCACTGCACTGTGATTGGCTGCCTGCACACTCTGTGTTTACTCCCCTCTGAGCTGTTAAAATCGATAGTGAAACCAAGGTCTGCTGGCTCTTTATACATCTCCCAGCTCTAGGGTGAATGATCTGGGCAATTACTGGCTGTTTAAAGGGCTTTTGCCAAGAGGTTGATTCACCTCCTCACAGGTCCATTCCTTAAGCTGCTACTTTGAAAAGAGGGCGTTCTGTTCCTCAGATCTAATGCAAGCCCCACCTACTTATGATGTCATCATCTGTAGTGTATAACATAAGGATTCAACACAGTGTTTGTACAAGCTGTATGTGTAGTGTGGTGCTTAGCTGATCAGCTCGGCAAGAGAGAGGTTAGGAGTTCAAGCACCATCAGTATTTTTTTTTTCTTTTATAAATTGTACACATATGTAAAGATATGAAAATATAGGTGTAGACATCTATAATTTTATTTATATGCACACACAAAGCTCCCCTATATAGTGTGCCATCCTCGCAGTAGTCACACCAAGCACTTCCAACATATGTGATACAATGCATATACTCTGAGGGATGAGACATGACATAGGGGAGCTATGTATGTGTATATCTATCATTATAGAGATTGACATATATATTTTAGGTCTCTCTATATATGTGTAGAATTTAGGGGGGGGGGGGCTTTGTGAGGGACTAGAACTCCAAACCCCTTCATTGTAAGAACAAAGCTATATCAATACACTACCAGCCCAAGTTAGTTATAGGTTGAGCAGGGTCTTCTCTCAAAACTGATTGCTTCTCCTGCCATTGTTTTCACTCACATGTCACTGACAGCAAGCAGAGATCTTTACTTGAAGCGGACATTTGTCCTTGTAGTTGAGTAAAGATCTCTGCATCTTGTCAGTACAATTTGGGTGAACACCACTAGAGCTGTTGGCTTTCAGTGTAATTTGTGTGTAAACTAAGAGATATAACAGGTGCTTGCTGTCAGTGAACGTTGAGTGATAGAGTTGACATCTTTTTTTACACTTTTTTTTTATGACATGCATTTAGGAAAGTGCCTAATTATGATTTCTAAGCATCCCACGTCGACATTACATGGTGGCAAAACCCCTTTAAGTCACAGATCCCCTCAAATAAAACAGTATTATAGATTATCCTGCCTGTTAACAGGGGGAGAGAAGATTAGGAGGGCAGTGTGTATTGCTCCATATAAAAAAGTAACACAGACTGCAGCCTGGTAACAAAGGGGAAGGGGGGGGGGGGTGGCATTGTGCATATCTAAAATGTCTCATCAGTTCAGGCTGTGCTTATAACTGCATATAGTACAGCAGGGAGCTTGTGAAGCCTGAAGGCTACAGACATAAGAAGCAGGCAGGAGGCTACAGAGCTGTTATATCCAGACAACCTTCTGCATCCCTTGCTTCATACAAAATGATGATGTCACAGTTCTTCAGTGAGGAGAGACATGCCTCCTGGGAGGAGAGACAGGCCTGCTGACAGGAGAGACTCGCCCCTGGATTTCAAACTCAATCTCAAAGAATTAGCTGAAAAGCATGAACAGTTCAAACGATAAAACTCCTTTAAATATGATTTTTTTGGGGGGGAGGAACTTTGGTAGGTCCTGTGAGGTCAGACCATTCAATTAAAATAAATAGGTGTTTCTATTACAAACCTGGTGCCTTGGGCTTTACTTGTCTATTATGCATGAATCTCAGACTATAGCTGTACATAGTATAGATACAAAATGTCTTTAAAATAATTAATCTATTCATGCATTTCAGGTAAATGGTTCTATATGTTTAGATCTACTTGGTTTATTTTACCTTAATGTTTTACTTTACAGGTGGTCACTATGAGAACTTCATTCGTTCTACTTTTAACTCTGGTACTAATTTTGGTCATAAAAGTAGATGGTCAGAGACGTAGACCTCGTCCAACAGTAGTTCGTCCACCTAAGAAGCCTACCCCAGTTCCACCAGAACCTGTGGAACCCACAGAGCTGCCTCCCCCACTTCCACCTGGACCTCCATCTGTTTTTCCCGATTGTCCTCGTGTATGCTACTGTCCTCCTGATTTTCCTTCCACAATTTTTTGTGACAGTCGTAATTTACGTAAAGTGCCAATCCTTCCTTCTCGTGCTAGGTATGTTTACCTTCAAAACAACTTTATTGAGGATATAACAGAAGACGCCTTCAAAAATGCCACAGAAATCAAGTGGATCAACCTTGACAACAACCGGATTAAAAAAGTAGACAGAAAAATTTTGGAGAAAATGGAAAACCTAACTTATCTGTATATGGAGAAGAATCTGTTAAAGGAAGTACCTTCTTACTTGCCTCCAAAGCTGGAGCAACTTCGCCTTAGCCGAAATCATATCTCCAAAATCCCTGCTGGTGTCTTTAACAAAATGGAGCAACTTATCCTGTTGGACTTGCACCATAATAAATTAAGTGATAATATGTTTAGCAAAAATACATTCAAGGGTCTAAAGAATCTGATTCAGCTTAATTTGGCTCACAACATACTAAGAAAAATGCCTCCCACAGTACCTGATACAGTGAATCAACTATTTCTTGACAGGAATAATATAGAGGATATTCCCCAGAACTACTTTAAAGATCTTCCTAATTTAGCTTTCCTACGACTCAACTATAACCAGCTCTCTGAAAAAGGACTTTCTAAAAACATCTTTAACATTTCCAGCCTTTTGGTTCTTCAGCTAGCCCATAACCGATTTACAACAGTTCCATCCATCAGCCCCCAACTGGAGCACCTCTATATGAATGACAATAACATAGAAAGTAAGTTGATTTATTTCATGTTTTTGCATTAAGCATAATATAAATGGAGTCAGTTGTTTCATGTTACAATCACTAATTTTGCAAAATTCGGACTTTTGGAGAGGGCAAAAGTCCAACCTTTGAGGTATTTGTACATATGTATTTAAATCAGATTATTAACAACATGTTTATCTGATCTATTGTTGGAGAAATTTTGTAAGAATTTTCAGAGAATTGTGTGTAATGTCCTATTGTAAAAATGTGTTTATAGGTTTGTTAATATTTCTGCTTCAAAATGTTTTAGCACTCATCCTATTAAGATATTATTAGTATAAAAAGGAAGCTGTGCTATTTTTTCTGTTAATTTTTTACCATTAGTTTCTCGGGATTACATAGTCATTAGCATGCAAATTAGAATGAAGTCTAAGATAAACAAACAGTGCCACACTGAAACCCAAAATTTTTAACTAGTTCTCACTGTGAGAATAGTTTGAGCTGAGGAGTCAGGGCAAAACTGAAAAACAAGATAACCAGGGTATCACATGGAATATTTCTGTGTACAAAAAAAAACAGTGTGTAATCTGCATGTAATCAACATAAAAATAAAGACATATGGATTGTAAGCAGATTTTTACTACCCCATTGACTTAACTGGAAAAAATACAGGAGGAACTGGAGCTGAAACATATAATGAAGTGACATGCTCAATCTTTCACATGAAAACCGCAAGTAAAAAATATGGGGCGACATGTATGAAGATCGGCGCGGCGGAGCGCCTGTTTTCGCCAGATTGAATGTGAAAGCTGTGCCTCATGTATGTCGGCGCCCCTAGGAGTGCACTCGATACATCCGGTGGTGTAAAGGTCACTCCTCCTGCGCCTCGCCAGCTGTATGCAAGGGCGTGCGGGAAAAATGAGCTCTGAGAAGTTAAGGACTGCTGCCTCAGGACGTGTATCACACTGTTTTATTGTTCGCGAACGGATTATGTGAAAGCGTATTGAGGCCTCAGACAAATTCCGCTGTGAAGTAAGTGCGGCGGGACGGGGTGCGGGTGGCGCAAGATCGCCCCGCGTGGCCTGTGGGCTGAATGCAATGCCAGAGACTTTTCTCCCCCCAGCGTGTCGGCTTACGCCCTCGAGCTGGGAATGAGCGTACGGATACCAGTTCCTGTTCTCTTGAGAGCCAGTGGATTACCGTTAATTGCTGCCTGCGGATTGGCGCCGTTTACGCCGGCGCGCAAATCCTTGGTTCGTGGCGCGCAGTGCTACGGCGCCATCCGCAGGCAAAACTTAAGCGCGTTAGGTGGAACGAGGCACTTAGATTCACCGGCACTGAGGAGTACGCGCTCATACATGCGGTGAAAAAGTTGCCCTGCGCCTGCCGGTGGATGAAAGTGAGCACGTGCGGTGACTTCGCCTAAACATGTATTCTCGAGTCGGACAGGCTGGATAAACAGCGAGAAATCATTAAACATAGTTTAGTGAATAGCAAAAAAGGTAGTTGTCTTTTTCAAAGATTGATTAAATAGAAAAAATCAAAGCTGTCTAAAGTGATTACAATGTAGTGAAAAAGTGGTCATTTAACATCAAAGGGAAAAAATGTATAAGGATCGCTCAAGAAATGAATCTCAGCTCTTAGCTCTTGTGAGGGCATGGAGTATGAATAAAAAAAAAAAATCGTAGTAATATAGTTGTAAAACATATATTTCAAAAGAGACATCAAAACTTCTAAAAAAATACATAAATAAAATCACATAACAAAAAAAATCATAACGTGCGCAACATCATGAATTGGGGATATATGTAAAATTGCCGTGGAATACAGTAATGTTCAAATTTGTAAGCGTTCTCATTGGTCGCATAAACCAGCCTCAATTCAGAATAGGAGCGACCAGTGACCCTTTATAAGCTAAGGAGTAGTATGACGCAAGTCAATGAAGGCAGGAAAGTTCAAAATCCAGTAAAAGAAAGGCAGACCAAAGAGTCCCTGATTGTTGAGAAGTAGCGGGGGACTTGGCTATATCCCCGGCAATCATTGAGCGCAGTACGCTTGTCCCATTGTAGTCTATGGAGAGATGGGGGCACTTGAAATCTCTTAGCGCCGTGCTGCAGATGGCGTATTGAGTAAAATAACTAGTTTTTTGTATTAAAGGGGGGGGTTGTTGTCTTGCTAGAATGAGTTGGGTTTTAATTAAAAGATCTTTAAAAAACCAAGCAGCGCTTTGCAATTATAGGTTTCTGAAACAAATTTCATAACTGATTTTGAGTTATCCCTGGTAGTAGGAGTGCATAGCTGCGTCAAATCACTATAGCAGTCGGCCTGTTTTGAATTTTTATTCCTCACTGGCTAGTCAGTGCTGGTGAGATAGTGATTTGAGCGATTATTTGATCGACAAAGTTGAAATCGGCTACAGTATTTATGTTGGATCGAAAATTTTTAATCATGCTCTGATAATTTAGGTTAAAATTGGTGCTATCATTCTATTAAGATCTGCGCCATTTTCGGCTCTTCCTACATCGCATTTTGCGCGGCCAGCAACTTCTGCTTACAGAATAGAGCAGGGAGAGAATGTGTGTGACGACGTCATGACTGGGATGTGTATGGGTTTCGATTGGATGGACATATCACATGAACCTCGTTTTAACATAGAACATGGCGCTTCCGTTCTGCCTCAGTGTCTCTCAGCGTTTCAGAGCAGGTAGGATGTGCGCTCTGCCTGCTGTCAAACAGCTCAGCGAAATTATTTCTATTTCTTCACTTGAGAAGCTTTAGCTGTTAGCATGTGGCTTCCTTACAACTTAGTGTAGATTAGATAGATTGGAAGATTTTATGTAGTTAGGTAGAGAATTTTTAAGGGGGCATCCTACCGCTGTAAATTCCGGAGGGGCGGGGGGGGTGGTCCCCCGCGGGCGCAACATCAGTCAAGCTCTATAAAGATTAGACTGGACTAAAGTTCACCAAGACTTAGTGTAGAGACTTGTCACGCTGCAATAGCTTTATGTTTTAGTACAGTTTTCTATTGAATTATTTACCTTGGATATTGGCAGCCTGAATCTTATATTAGTGATAACATCTTTTCTGACGTAACTGCAGGTCTCTTTGTTAGGTGCAAAACTCCAGATTTTTATTATCAGTATAACACTTTCATATAGGTGTTCATTTTTCAATTAGCCCACTTTCCACCTTTCTTGATATATTTACCTTGCAGTTAAATTTAAGTAATCAGAGCAATTTTGTTAGTCAGCACAGGTTGATAAGTGTCCACAAATACCTTGTATTATCCGATTAATTTCAGATATGTGGTTTTTGACTTTTGGCGACACTAACAGCTTTGTTCAGTTGTGGCACCTTGCACTGAATTGTGAATACTGCAATGTGGTAGTCGCCACAGGTGAATTGGATAGGTGCCACAAAAGACATATCTTTTATTATTCCGCATACATTTACAGATAGTGTTTTTTGAGCTTCGGAGCACTACACGTTTAGTTCATTGACGGCGCCTTGCACTCAATTTGCAATACAGCACAATTTGATGTAGGTCACCACCAGGTGAATTGAAAGGTGCCAAAAAAATACCTTTTTATTATCCGCAAAAACCATTACAGATACGTGTTTTTAGCGCACCTTTTGCCCAGTCTACCAGATTTGTTGAGAGTAGAGCCACGTTGCTCAGTTACTAATTTGAATCCAGCATTCTTTGTAGTCACCACGTGGGGAATTGATAGGTGCCGAAAAGATACCTTTTATTAGATCCGTAATACATTTCAGATTACGTGTTATGTTCACTTTGGCGCCCATAGGCAGCCTTTGTTTGAGTGATAGCATCTACTCTTGCAGTTTAAATTTGAAATACAGCAATTTGGTAGTCACCACAGGTGATATGGAAAGTGCCCAGAAAGATACCTCTTTTTATATCTCGTATACATTCAGACAGGTGTTTTTTCACTTTTGTTTTTCAGTCAAGCTTTGTTGATAGATCTACTTTGCAGTTAAATTTGAATCCAGCATTTTGTTTTGATTTGAGGGAGTTTTGAGAATAGCACTGTGATTTGCCGTCTTTTAATTAAGGACTTTCCAAAACTCTTCCATACCTTCTAAATGATTTTATTTCTGAACATTGGAGCGAATTCAGCGTGGTAACCGAGCATACTATAACAGAAACTAAGAAGGGGGTAGGACATGGAGGTAGAGGTATGAGCGAAGGTGCTCGCTATCCCGTGATTGCGGACAACGCATCATGCCAGGGATTCGTCAGTTGCGGACCGTCAGGGCCTTGTCATCGCTGGGTCAGGGCCCCTGTGAATCTCCAGTAACGAACAGCGTCGCCCAAATCTGTCCTTCAGTGGTTTTAATGCAAACCAGCACTCCAGCAGTCTTAATCCTCGTCCTCCTCAGTGTCAAAACGGCGCACAAATTGGGCGTCATCGAGCGATCACCAGCATTTCGTCCAACTATGAAGCAGCCCAAATGGTCAACTTCTGTTGTACCCACCCTGTGGATAATCCATTTTCTGAAGACCTCTTTGATGGACAAAAATGCGGTGGGGTTCAGAATGCATGTGTAATAAGATCAAGGGCCAAAGGTGATGATTTTCTCTGCTCTGACGCCCAGTGTTATGATTGCGCCATCAGAGGGGAGAAGGACTGCCGGGTCAATCGCGGCAAAAAAATGTTCTCTCCGGCAACTGCGGTCGGCAAACGCCATGCGAGTCCTCTTGTCTTATAGCCGCAGCTCCTTTGTGATTGTCTAGAATGTCTAGGGGACGACGCGAAAGACACCTGCGTTGATGGATGTTGAATGACGACATTGCTGGATCGCCAAGCGTGGTCGCTTTTCAGCAGTTTGCTTATGCGAGGCCAACGCGCTTCATTCATCACTGGGATGAGGAAGGAAGACGAGGGATGTACGAGTGTCAGTAAGTGGGTTTCCGCCTTCAAATGGATTTAGAGGTGCTCGTCGCAGAAGTCGACTGATATGATTCCAGCCGTAGCGCCACGGTCAGCGCAGAAACTCCGCTCCATCAGCTTATCGCGCGTCAAAGAAAGGTCCAGGACTTCAAAGCCTGGGCCATTCTTTGAGCAAGCCTCTGATTCAACCGCGATGTCATATGCGCCCTTTTGCCGTAAACGCCCAATAAGTAGAGGCAGATCTTAGGTGGTTAACCTCCACATCATGTCTAGTCACATGCAGCGAATGCATGGTTGAAATGGGCGGCAACCACTGCCAAAAAAGGCTCAGACCGACGCCGGACCTTCCAACCACTGTACGCACACTAACTCTGTCTCCGGCGCTGCTCCTCTGTCCGCCACGCCACCCAAGCGTTTCTCAGCGGCTGCCATGTCTCGCTCTGAGTCATGATCAGGGACAGCCTCCGCCTCAGCTCCACCGTGTGCACCGAGTACCACTACAGCGCATCCACCAGAGACCCATCCTGACCCCTATTCCTCCTTCCGCGCATGTTTGATGAACCCTGCACGCCGAATACAGCGGCCGCAGTCTAGCAGCCATCTTCTGGTTCTGTCCAGTTTGGGAGTAGAAGAACACATTTAACCCAAACCATCCCCTAGCTCCTCAAAAGGCGACTGAATTGTCGGCATTGCCAGGCTCGTTTGTCTTGGAAAATGTTGCCTGTTTCCGTCCTGGTGGACACAGAGGTTCCGCTCATCGTAAGTGGCGCCTTGCCTGCACCCCAATTACCAGATTGCCGGCAGGCATTTCTTTTTCCGCAGAAAAGCTGTCCCTGCCTGGCTAGCCACGTAGAGATATCTAAATTTTTCAAGAGCATTAGTCTGGCATCTGGTGTGTTTCTCGGAAAAGTCCATGCTGACCACCGGGACACATTGGACTAGTAAGCACGGCCAAGCGCCCGCTACTTATCTTCGCTGTGACAGTCACTGGGTGAGCTGAGGGCTGTGAGGTTTCTGGGGGTGACGGTGGCCTTCAGGTTGCGGGCGCACGCTGTCTTCAAAAACGCAGGGATGGTGCTGGGTTCTTTTCCCTCCAGGTCCTCTTCTTCTGTACTTTTAATCTGGCTCGCTTTAAATTTGGTTGGCATCAGGTGCCAGAGAACAGAAGACCATGGCCGTGTTGAAATTAATCTGTCTTGGAGAACGTCGCCAATCAACAGGTCAGGAGTGTGGACCGCTTCTTCCGCAACGAGAGTATTTCCGAGGCGCGGTGGGTTGCCAAGAGTGAATCTTGTGCCAGGCAAGGTGTGTAGCTAGCATAACGGGCGAAATCTGCTGGCGTTACTCCGGCCCTTAAGGATCGGTAGGGCTGGAGCAACATCCCTTGCCTGGCACATGTCCATGAACTATGGACGTCTCGAAATTTCATAAAGATGCTACACGGGTGCGTCTGGACTCTGCCTGATTGAGGAAGGCTCGAAGTCTAAGTTCGCACTTCCGCCGTTTTGCGCCACCTGCTTCGTCCCGCCTCTGGTGCGTGATGCTAGCGTCAGCTTCGGCCTCCTCCATCAAGTCCCGTGGCATTCTACGCTGGTAATTCCCACCTCCACATCTCCAGCGATTTGTGGCAGCTAGCGCAATGCCATTACGCAGGTACGAAGTTGACACATGGCCTGACATAGCTGCGGTTTGCGCGCGAGCCTCGGTGTGTTGTTCGCTGCCAACCGAGCGTGGCATGGCAGGTGAAATGAGCCTCGTGCACCATCTCTTGCCTAGTTTTGAACAGAAACAGCCAAATGGTCAGGGCGGGGGATCAATGCCCTTGTCGAGCTATGAGCTTGTGGTGATCTTAGTTCTGGAGACGGACCTCGTTTGGTGACCACTCTGTAAAACAACAGGTCCGCCAGGACGGAGGGGATGATCGGACAGCAGATGCGGACTCGGAGCGCTTTTCTCCAGGTCAACCACAAGGCCGACAGTTTCACACCCAATTTCATCGGTAGGTTCTTTTGAGGCAGTGGTTCGGGGTTTAGGTTCCAAGAGCAATTGCAACGGTGGCGCCATCAGCTATCAGGGTGTTGCATTCATCTCAGGCAAGTCTTGGGGTGGGGCGGTGGCAGGCGGTGTTGAAGCTTGTTGACCTGAGGCGAGGGGAGGATGGAGTTTATTCCTAGTCACTCGGACGTTACCGACGTCCCTGCCGTGGAAAGAGGTTGGCGCGAGATTTGAGGCGGAGGAGGAAGATGAGGAAGATTTCAGTTTTGGCTAGTGACCCTCGAATCAGATGGCTTGGGAAATAAAGAGCATTCCAGTCTCTCAACATGAGTGCTTGGATGCTCCATTTCCTCAAACATCGATCCTGCATTAAAGGCCATCAAAATGAACAACAGTTACCTGGGTGGGCACCCTCCTGGTGTATCCCCCGGGGTACAAACGCAAAACTCAGTACTTTCCTTACCACCACCGCCAAAATAGAGAGTAAAATTGCAGGATATGGAGACCTTGATTGATTGAGTCAAAACTGGATGAGACATCGGTTGCGTTCGTGCTTCGACGTTCATCAAATGTCACGGTGGTGGAACAACATCAAGATGGTGACAGCAGTAGCGTGCAAGGAGCCGTAGCGCGCAGCTGCAGCAGCAGGCAACTGGTGAGAAGCCTAATGGGTGACCTCGGGGCGCAAAGTGTTTTATTACCACGATATCTCACAAGCATGCAATGCAGGGCCACAGCATCCAAACACAGAGACCAAGCTTAAGATATGGTAGCATCCGACTATCTGCGTCTCAACGCGATGTTTTTGGTTGTGTTCCACGGGACCCCAATAGACTGTCTGGTGTATCGCAAATGGGATGAATGGCCCGTGAGCTCGCTCGCCCATGCCATAGAGGTGTTGTCGCTGCCCAGCAGCCCGGTTCATTTCTGAGAGGACCTTGCACGACAGCTAGGATGGGGTCATGTACAGACAAACGCATCCGGCTTTCTCCACAGTATAGTGAATCGTTTTGGACTTTCATCAAGACTGAAATCAGGCATGGATCTCTGATGATTGTTGTGGCCCCAATTGCCGAGGTACACCGATTAGTTGTGCCGGTCTACTTCTCACATTTCCTCTTCAAACAGAGTAAAGGTCGTCTTGAAAACTTTTTGTTAAAATGACTTATTTCTTAAGTGCAATTTTTATTCTCTTTTCCCCAAACCGTTCATTTGTGGTTTTGCTCGGAGGAAGACTGTAAAAGGACTCAGCAAGGTTTCATTGACAAACACCTTCGTCCCATTTTCTCACTTTAATTCTTAGAAGTTTTCGCATTGTCAATGGTTTGAAGGTCAAGTTGCCTATGAGATTCAGCTTAAAGTATGGTCCTTTGGAACAGAGAAATGTGGCTTTCTAAGTGGCCTTTCTCCCTCACAATTTGTTTAATATTTGTTCTGATAAGTCATTATTTATTAAATTTTTTAGGGGGTCTTGTTGCCTGTGAGATCTAGCAATAATCATGGTACCTTTGTTACAGAAAATGTGTTGCTTCTCAAGTGGCATTTCTCCACTCACACTTTTTAACAGTGGCTGAGAAAGTCATTTTTATAATTGTGTTTTGGGTCATAGGCTGCTTTGAAACGCAGCCAATACTACGGGTCCTATTATAAAAAAATAATTTGTTTCTAACAGACTTTTGTTCTTCACAGACTGTGTTCCAAGTGGCTTCAAGGGTAATGTTTGAATTTCGTGGGGGCGATTTTGCTGTGTCATGCAGCGTCTACTACAGGTCGCTATAATATAAAAAGAAAATGTTGTTTCTAACAGACATTGGTTCTTCACCAAAACTTGTGTAAAAGGTGGCTCATGGGTATGTTTGAATTTCTGGGGGCATTTTGCGTGTGACATGCAGCTATACTAAGGTACGTATTATAAAAAAAAAATGTTTGTTTGCTAACAGAATTTGTTCATTCACAATTGTCAAGAGTGGCTCAAGGGTGATGGTGCTGTGCAAAACATGGGAATAGGTCGGACACTGTTAATGGACAATATTGCAAACATGACTTGTTTTTGCAAGATCTTTAAATAGCTTCAGCAATCCGGTATTGAGGACAAGCTCTATTTAAGATACTAATTAAGAAAAGAAAAGAAGAACACAAGAATGGTGGGAGTCCATTCCTATTGTTAAAAATAGGTGTGTTTTCTAGTAATTAAAGAGACTACTGAAAAAACTTGCATGTACAAATATAGCTGGTAGAAAAAAAGTCCTGTCTGAATTGTAGACAAGGGATGGGGTACAGAGCGAAAACTTGTACCAGATGTAGGTTATTCAGAGGACCATGAGTATGGAGCGACGGACAGAGAACACGTTACAGAGGACAATTTCTCCAGCACGTTGAGTAAAATGGAGAAAAAGGAATGCAGAAGAAAAAGGGACACCTGGGTGGTACAGGAGCGTTTAACCACCAGTCACTTCCAAGGTGAAGCTCATCAGGTTTCCGCACTTATACGGAGGGCAAGCTGCTTACCAGGGACAAGGACAGTATTAAGTGCCAGTGAAAACTAAAATGGTGGTAAAGACTCCTTTTCTTACGGCACTTTTAATCTGGGGTCATGCAGGTCTGGGCTCATGCTGTGGCCCAGGACCAGGATATAGTTATGTACAGTGGAAGACTTTAAAATGGGGTTGATAGACTCCCTTTTTCGGCACTTTTTTAATCTTGGGTTTCATGCAGGTTGGGGCTATGCTGTGGCAGGACAGGGATAGTTCTATTTTCCAGTGAAACTAAAATGAGTGGTTCACAAGACTTCCTTTTTCCGGACTTTTTAAGTCTGGGGTCATGCAGGTTTGGGGCTCATGCTGTGGCCCAGTGACAGGGCTAGTCAATGTCCAGTTCAAGAAAATGATGGTTCAATATGTTACTGCCTTCTGGCACTTTATAATTTTTGGGTCAGCAGGTTTAAGCTCATGCTGTGTTGCAAGACTAGGGAAGTGAATGGTGTTGTGATTTTTTTTTTCTGTGGCTTTTATACCTTAAGTTGTGTTGCCTAGAAGATTGTAGGCCAATATCCATTTGGACTGGTTGTGGATGTTAGAGATTCCTAACTTCTCCAGCAGCCTGTTTAGGGTGTAAGATTGAAGGTGTGGTTTTCCTCTCCCATAGACTTTAATGGTCCATCGGGCATCATCGGATCATAGACCATCGAAAATACTATGTCGAGACCGATGGTCGACTATCGACCATTGACCGATGTCGATGGCCAACGTAATCGCTCAACACTGCTCACAAATTAAATCCCTTGCAAAAAGGCTTTCCAGAATTGTAATCTGGGATATCTTCACAAAATTGGGGGTATTGGGCCAGGCCAGAGGCTAACTGTGTCCCAAAGGACATGAGGTCTATTATGTCAAGTATTACCTCATGAAATCTTGAGAATCCAAAATCCTGATTAACCCAGCTGTGAACTTCTCCAATGGTTTAACTTTACCTCTCTAAGTCCACTCCCATGTGCTCAGGGAAATAAAGGGTCAAAGCTGCGCCCTGGGGACAGCATAGCCTATGTCAGGTTGGCATGATGGATTGCACCTCTAACATCTGCTGAGACAGATGATGATGATTAACTCCATACTGGAGAGAGACCTCCAGTGGAGAGACACAAAAACACTATCTCAGTTTACCTCGTCTTATATAACCTTCTACGCCCTCCCCCCCCCCCTTCCCTGTGTCTGACTGTCATAGTTTCTATCGCCATTAGCTCTTGAGTGGCTGAAACTGGTTGCATTTCTGCAAGGCAACATGATTATACACCTTTTGCAGAAATGTGCACAAGCTGGCTCACTGGATTATAGGGTCGAAGTAGATGAGTCAAAAAGACTTGTGGACTATAACTCTACTTATAATGTACATAATACTACGATCGCGAACACGCAAATACTATTTTAGTGCATCAATAGTCATTTGCTATACTTATCAGTTATTCAATGAACTCTTTAGTAGTGTATTGTACCACCAACTCCTGTACACTACACTTGCATGGTAACAAGAGTTGCTCATAGGTTTCTAACTGAGCTCACTGTTCCCCTTCTCCATTTGAGTCCTGCAAGGACCAAGCCTGAGATTGCAGGGATGGGGAAGGGGCATATGGAGACTGTCCTGGAAGTTTGCCAAGCTAAGTGCTCATTTATCTGGAGGGAAATCATCCCTTAAGTGTGGAGGACACTGCTTCTGCTGCATGAATAGCAGCAGAAGGAGAGCAGACTAGGAGCTGCTCTGCTATGTGATATGATGTCGGCCAGGGCGAAGGTAGGTGACCGCCTAGGGTGCCACTTTATCACAGGCAGAAAAAGGGGCACAAGGAAGTATGGAGTGGGCTGAGTTTTTCCATAAGGGGGGCACTATGTCCCTTATTTTCCTAAGGCACCAGAATACCTTGCCCCAGTCGCAACATGGCCTGCATGGTCTCGCTTCTTCTCACTTAGCTCTGGTTCTCCACCATCGGAACATGAGGCAGAGGAGGCAGGAGATAAAGATAGGGCCATGCATGGTTTAGGAGATTCACCCACCAGGGATACCCACTGAAGTAAGCCTGCTATGTTCAGCACAGCATGAGTAGAGTAGGCCAGGTTCCTTCTTCCTGTCACCATGGTGTTCAGGTCAGCAAGGGGTGAAAAGAATTTAAAAATAGGGATTTTGCCTACTAAAATTATCCCTGTGTCTTTAAGAATCTTTCTAGTCTTCCTCGGACCTATATTCTGATTGTGTCTTTTAAGTTATGGTCCTCCAGAGATCTCTCCCATTGCATATCTTCTCTCTTCAAATTCCCTACCATGCCACTTTCTTGTGTTTTTTTGCTGAAAGTTTACTATATATTTTTTTTGCCTTAGTGTTTCCTGTATGTGGGCCAATAGTGAGGGACTTTTCACGTTAGGATATGTCCACACTGAATAAGAAAACGATCGTATCTCCAGCGCTTTTCGTTTTTTAAAAGCGCCGCAGATACGATCATTAGTGCGGCCCCATAGCCGACAATAGAAAAGACGAGCTGCTGTCTACAATGCAATTGTATGGGGGACGTCAGGAAAATGAGAAGCAACCGCAGCTTTTGTCACAAAGCGTGACAAAAACCGCGGTCCTGCATCGGAGAAAAAACGGCCGCTTTTAGGCCGTTTTTTGTCTGATGCAGTGTAGACATAGCCTAATTGTTTGTACTGTAAAGAGCACTGTGGCCTGGCCAGCTGGGTGGTGAGTGTTTCATACTGTTACACTCACAGTCAGCTCCAACATCTAAGCACTGCATAGGAATGTACAGCATGATGTGCAGGATACCAAGCAGGAGAGGGGGGGATGGAGGTGTCATCCAAACTCCACTACTATAGTCCACACATTTGGCTGAGCAGTTCTTGCTTTATCAACCTCTGGCCGGTCGCTGCTGCATTCATTGCCCATATTGAGATGCTATACAGTAATGTACAGTGTGATGCGGGTGCTATTGAGCACAAGTGATCCATGCTTAATGGTTGCAGTGTAGAGAAGTTCACTGGTTCCTGTGGCCTTTGGCTATTTCCTCAGCATTCAGATCATACATCTAAGAGCTGAGGTTGAAGGATGGAGAAGAAGTCCTCTTCATCCAGTTGTACTGCACTGTGCCCTGCACTCAGCAACATAGCAGAAAGTTACTCCTGCTAAACTGAACTGCACTTTGGTGCATTTTATATTACAGTCACTATCCTTTGACGGGTTGTGTACTTGTTAGTAATAATGGCACAACCCATCAGTTGTGAACCATAGTAACTATAGAGGTTAGTGACATTGGATTACACTTATCAAAAGTTGAAATATTACACAATGAAAAATTTGCAATATTAGGTAGATTAAAGATTTTTTTAAATGAAAAAGCTTGTTCAAATTCTAAAAATAAGGTGCATGCAATAAAATACTGTTTACCACTGCCCTTTGAAATGTAATTGCTTCTAGCTATGTGCTTTTAAAAGTCCACTGCTGGTGTCACAGGCTGTACCAAAAAGAGCCTGTCCCTCTAGTCCTAAAAGCATTTTAATTAACTGATGAGTACAAAATGCAAAATGACAGCCTCTAAGCGAAGAGATGCCCTGGGAGATGCAAGTATTTGCTGCTCTTAAATAGACCAACTTGTAATGAATTAAAGGCTGTCTTCTCAATTAACATTAAATTACACTGAAGACACAGTAAGTAGTGGACCTATGTCGCTACGGAGCTGTGGCTTTATGGAAATTACAGTCTCCTGCGATTTGTTGTAAAATTGTCATATTATTGCAACTCAATTCATTCAAGAAGCACCGACACTCATCCACTTGAGTTCAAATGCTTTATTTTTCACTTCACAATAACATATATTGTTTTCATTAAAAACCTGTTAATGCAGCCATCACAATTCTTTCATTATAGGTTCCTTTTAACATGATGTTATATTATGGATTCCGATATTGGACATTTTTCAACGGAATACTTCCTTACTCTTGTTTTCTGATAATTTATAGTACCAGACTAATTTATTCCTTCTGTATACTTTGCATGGCCTGAACATTATTGCAACTTATTGGAAAAATGAGAAATAAATATCCAACATGATTGCAGTAATGCAACAATATCTCCACTGATCTCCTGGACTCCCTAGAGAGCCCCATAAGAGTGTACAAGTATATATTTAAATAGTTTGTAAAACCGAAAAAAAAAAAAAACAGATGTCCATCCAGTTCAGCCTATTGTCCTATACTGTTGATCCAGAGGAAGGCAAAAGCCCCATGAGGTTGAAGCCAATTGTCCTCATTTTAGGGAAAAAATTCCTTCCCAACTCCAATCTGGCAATCAGAATAAATCCCTGGATCAACGACCCCCCTCCAGAATCCTAGTCACTATAACTTGTTATATTATTACGCTTTAGAAATGAAGTCAAAAGGGACTATTGTGGATGAGAGATATGTGTTACCGATGTGCCTGAATTCAATGAAGTAAAAAATCATTATTTCTGGTGTCAGCGGCAGTAGACCACTGACACACGTTTATA